>JAUUTY010000362.1:0-144500 GCA_030979885.1 Lolium multiflorum
GAAGCCAATAGAAATGCTCAATTGACTAAATTATTGGTTGGGTATGGTTGATATCAAGAGAATCTCTTTAATACATTGCAGCTCCTAGCTATATTACCAACACATGGACAATTCACGGTTCGTTTCTGAAGTAGTGAAAAATCTTCCTCATGTATCTATAAAATAAATCAAGTCATCTAACTATTAGGTAATGAGAAGCTCACGGCTTTATATTGGTGCTCCCATGACATCTCACTCCTCTATTCTCCTTCCCACCAAACTTTCTTTTCTCCAATGAAGTCCTCCTATTTGTGACTTTAAATATCATGAGAGTTCACAACAAATTAAAGAAATTAGTATATTGATGATATATATACCGTTGTTGATCCATATTGATGATATAGAAATAATGCATTTGTTCAGGATGAAAGATAATTAATAAACTATCAGCTGAATATTAAAAAGGTTCCCAGATTATGTAGTATGTACATATAATCAATTTTCCTTTGAAAGTGTTGCAAATTCAAACTGAACCGTGAATGGTTCTTTATCAGCCAACGTAAGATTCTGGATAATAGAAGGTTCATCTTCAAGACAATATAAATGACTACAGTCGGGTAGCTATTAAAAGTATAAACTAATATTAACAATGTATGTCAACAGTGCAATGAACTGGAACCTTAGTTGGGGAATACAAAGAAAGTTCATCTATAATTTGTAGTTGTATATGAAAATTACAGGATACCTCACAAATGGTAGAAAATTTGAGCACACACGCAAACATTATAGACAAGCTAAAAGGGGTTCTATTTTTCATGAAAGATGCAACAGCTAAAACAGAATGAGTTGCTTAATTTACCTTTGACAGAAGTGAAGAGGAAGGACCAAAACAGAAACAGAAATAACCTGAGAACATGCATCCGGAAAATAAATGAGAGCTATCTTAGAAAAGCATATAACGCTGCTACTTGTTGGCTTCTCTAGTATCTCATAGATTAAAGGCTTCCCTATACTTCCCAAACAAACTTCGTAGGATTGTAGGCTTTAGTTTCTCAATATCAGTACTCTTCCAGCATGGGTGGATCAGGAGCAAAAAAAGATCTAGCAGCCCTTAGGAGATGGACAATTTCTCGCTGACCACGAGAGGATACCAGACAACTCTATTGCAATCAAGAAATGAAGAAAAACATAACATCATTCTCATTATGCTCTAAAAGGAAATGCACACGAATAAGCAGAAAGTGCATTTGACAAGCTAGCAAAAGTTCTGTCTCACTCACCTGTAACTTGCCAATTTGATCTTGCGACTGATTCATATTTGTACCCCAGTTGACTAAGTAGTCATTGTATTGAAATGGTTCTAACCTTCAGAAAGGTGCCATCTAATGCTTGACATTTGAGTATCATGCTCGGGAATGATTCCTTTGGCTTATCCTCAATTACTGAAATTGAGAGTAGATGCAAAAGAAAATTAAGCTATGTAAACGCCTATGCTCAAGAGCTAAACAAAGAAATAACAGCGTTTCAGAACAACTGAGATTGTACCAGCTACAATAATGTTTGCACCATACCTCTTTGCTAGTAGAACATGTTTAACCATGGATTGAGCATCAACCGCTAAAGCATTTCCAGATTCAAAGCACTTCCAGATTCACTAACTTCACGCCTAACTGGCTACAGAACAACAGAAAACAAACATCAAACAATAGATCTAGCTCAACCAGCCATAGTATCGCTTAATAATTATTTTTTCCCTGCTAGCTACAGAGCCAAACATGTTCAACGACCACTGTTTGCAATGCAGCAAACAAAGACTAATACATTCCCAAGATACACAAAAATTCGAACATCACAGAAAAAATTAATAGTTGAAACCTAAATCCACTCTACCCTACTCTAAATCAGAATGAAAGAACTAATCCTACTTCATGAGTACAAGTAGCAATTAGCACCCACATCTTAGATGGGTGTAAAGTGTAAACCATATGACATTAAGCATGAGCTGGGCGAAGCATAGATACCTCTGAGTTTGGCTAAAACTACCTTGGCTAACTGAATAACTTGAACTGAAACTACCTGGTCTATTTTAGTCAATGGAGTACAACATGTCAATCATCCCATATGCAGTAGTGGAAACAAGATGGCCACGCGGATTTGATACTGACTAACTGTGGAAGAGGAGAAGAGCCTTCTTCCAGGCCAAGGAGAAGCAGCTCAGAGCGCCACCACGCACGGGTGCCGAACACGCCCAAGCTCCTTTGTCAGCTGATAGCACCTGCTTCTTGTGCTCCCTTAGCTTCTCAGTCGTGAAATCTACAAAGATAATTTACCCAAAATTCCTCACTGCTAAATCGAACATGAATTTTAATCATCACTGCAACTACTCTTACTAACAGCCACTGCTTCACAACTCAAAGATGGTGACTATAAGACAACAAGAGCAGATAAAACAATGATTATCTATATAAAAAAAGCCATGCCACAGTGGTCAATAGACTGTCCTCCTTAAAAAACATCAAGTACAAAGGATGCAAAATCTGCAATTATTGATCATATGCAGATTATAGTGAGTAAACGGTGTATATATACCCAAGGAAAATGGACACACTTTGTTTAAGAATTCATACACAAGAAATTATTACTTCAACATTGGTTGCCTAACTACATTTCAATACTCGAAAGGCTTTGGTATCTACCTTTTTTATTGTAAATAATATCTAAGAATAAGTTCAAATATGTGAGCACCAATATCAGTTGAAGTCCTTGTAAATAATAATTATCTGAGGATATTCTTACTAACCTCTTTATTTACTACATACTGTAGTATCATTGGATGAGTTTCATCCTGAAAATTGAGCAGATCGGCCAAGTCGGCAACATCCAAGTACATCGATAAGTGCTCCACGTAATTCCCCTTATGGATAATAAGAACATGTTTGCATCAAAGACATGGAAGTTACGTAGATAAAACATTGTAAAAACATCCTACACCTGCTAGTCTGATAAGTGAAGAAGCCAAGGGCTCACCATTTATACCCACCCACGACAAACTCATCCGAGTAGTGCTTCTTCCCAATAAGCCTGGTGAAAAAAATCAAGTACAATGAGCATCTTATCACAGTCTCATCAAGCAAAACCTGATTCTTGTCGTCATTGTGATTTCTTTTCGAATTGTACGGGAAGAGAGAACGTACACTCACAAGTCCGTATGATCACTGAAACAAATGGTAGTAGCGATTTCCCCTAAGCCACTGAGTAAATTGGTTTAGCCATTCAACATTAGCCTTATTATTCTAGTAAATACGTTTAGTCATCTACCATTAGGAGAACCACAACCATATATAAAGTAATAAATTAGCATGATTTGCTAGCAAATATGTAGGTGTTTTCTTTGTTCCCTATAAAATTTCACCACTGATCAAAAAGCATGTGAAAACCAAAACAGGCTGAGGAAGGTGAATAGACGTCGTACCTAACCTTACTGAACTGTTTTTATTGGGAGGACTAAGAAAGCAAGCGATGCTACTTGATCTATTGATATTTTCTTCTTCTTGTGTAAATTATCTATTGATCTCTTGGATGTACTTTAGCTTGGTCTGTTGCTCAGTCATAGTAACAATAGTTTTTTCCAGGATAAAAAATATGGCTCCAACTGCAGTGCAAACATCGACACAGATCTGTAGAGATTTCTCCCATTGTCCTGCATCAACAATGATCTGTCAAATATAGATATGCAGTAAAGCATTTAAATAAAATACAAATTATGTAAATACTCCTTGCATGCATACATTACATGCATGTGTTTCTTTCAATTCATTAGGAGGTAGGAGCATTTCAGCATAGAATTAAAGCAGTCTAGTAGACATTCCTGAAAAGAGGATGAAAATAGGGACAATGAGGTGTCAGGGAGGAAGGAGCGAAGAAGGATAGCAGCGCCCAAGCTTGGACTAAACGAAGTTCAGGAACGAAAATAAAATCTTTAATGAAGTACGCTCTTTGCCAACTGCGAAAACAAACTGAATTGTAGAACTGGAAATTAGAGAAAAGTGCATATCAAATTATCAATCGAACTTCATACACAAGGTTTTTGTATAGATGAACTATGAAAGAATTTCATGAGACATCATAATCCAAGAGAAAAATCCAGGTGGAATTTGGAGCACCCTGGTATATGCTCACATGACCTAAAATTACCTAAAAACTATGTCCATGATATTGTTGCTGATAAGCCGAATCGAACCATATTTAGCCACATTGAGTAACTCATAACGATTACTACTTTTGATTTTGAAATAGCTGCTACTGCAGGCATAAGGGCGTCGTGTAAATGTAAAACACACGCAAAACAGCGGTCAAGCAGGTTGATATAGAACAAAACCAACACGCAGAAATAGAATTATCTTCTAAAATATAATAGTTGTTGTTTATGATAGAGGTATTTACCCATCAGCATGATGAACATCTTCCCAGAGCTGGGATGACTATCCTTCTCCCTGCATATCTTCTCTCACAACATTGCAAGAATCCAACATATACTTATAGATGCAAAAAAACAATCATATCGCTGTTTGTATTTTTCTAAAACAAGATTTATTATTTGTTAAGTGGCAAATGGTGAGCACATAGTCCCTTGCTCAGCCATTTAACTGAGTGATTAACTGCAGAAGAAAACAGAAGTCACGAAACTGAATTGAAGAATTAAATTACAGCGTACCATATGCCAGGAGTGCCATGTGCTGCCATAATCTGAATGAGCTGATGCACCATTTGCTTCACTGCAGTTTTTTGATATTATTTTCCATTCTATTTTCTCTTACAACTACATAAGGAAATAAGAAAGAATTTACTCAATTGGTTGTCCGTGGGAGGATTGTTAACATCATTTACCTGGAGAAGGCGCGGTAGTGGTGGAATCACATCGCGGAAGCAGTTCTGGCACGTCATGCCGATAGCAAGACTCACGGTGATCGCTGGATCGAAGAGGTTGTCCTCCTCCTCCTCTGCATCCTTCTTCAAATTCATCGCCCTCTTCTTCTCCCACGCGGTGTCAAAAGTTGGCCCACCCACCCGTCCACCACGAGGCCCACCAACACCCGCGCCCCCCCTTAGATAGCGATGCGCGAATCGCAACGCACCATTGCACGCGTCCACCTCAACATTGAACTCACAGGGAATCCCGGTCTCCCCCCACTACCTCCCCCCATGCACACCTCCCAACGGCGAACCAAGGGTTTCAGCGGAGTTCAATTGGGGGCACCACCAGAGCGAGTGCGGCAAGGGCTCGGGCCGAGTGGGGGCTGCTGGCGGGGAAGCTGGATCTGAACGCCGTCTCCGGCAGAGCGGCGGTGGTGGCCATGGATTCCTGTGAGGAGCCGTCCGCCATGGGGAGTGCCGTCTCCGGCGGAGCGGCAGTGGCCAAGGGACGCTCATCCTATTTTGTGTACAACGGGAGGACAACGGCGGCCATGCTTGAGGAAAGTGGAAGCACATACGTGCAAGGTGGAGGTGTGACGGAATTAGGGCGACGGCCCATGGTCTGTACCCGTAGGCACAAAGCAGCGTACGTAACTAGAGGACGACCAACCTGGGAGAAGGGGGAACACGTCGTTTCTTTTGTGGCGAGTAGAGATTGCCTGCTTTGCCATGCTGATGTGATTTTTCGATTCCATTGACTTTCGGAGCTTTGTGCAATGTCCGTAAGTGTTAAGAATGATTGTGTCACCCTCTCATGAATATTGATTGTGCACTAACCCTCTAATGAGTTGTTTTGAGTTTGGTGTGAGGAAGTTTTCAAGGATCAAGAGGGAGATGATACAATATGATCAAGGAGAGGAAAGCTCTAAGCTTGGGGATGCCCCTGGTTCACCCTCGCATATATCAAGAAGACTCAAGCGTCTAAGTTGGGGATGCCCAAGGCATCCCCTCTTCATTGACAATTATCAGGTGTCTTCTAGTGAAACTATATTTTTATTCCATCACATCTATGTACTTTATTTGGAGCGTCTATTTGTTTTTGTTTTTGTTTTGTTTGAATAAAATGGGATCCTAGCCTTCATTGTGTGGGAGAGAGGACACGCTCCGCTGCTGCATATGGACAAATATGTCCTTAGGCTTTACTCATAGTATTCATGCGAAGTTTCTTCTTCGTTAAATTGTTATATGGTTGGAATTGGAAATGATACATGTAGTAATTGCTAAATGTCTTGGATAATGTGATACTTGGAAATTGTTGTGCCTATGTTTAAGCTCTGATCATATACTTTGCACCTATTAATGAAGAAATACATAGAGCATAATAAAATTTGTTTGGTTTCCCTAAGGTCTAGATAATTTCTAGTATTGAGTTTGAACAACAAGGAAGATGTGTAGAGTCTTATAATGTTTACAATATGTCTTTTATAGGAGTTTTGCTGATATGTTTACCTGTGTTTGTTTCAAATAACCTTGCTAGCCTAAACCTTGTATCGAGAGGAATACTTCTCATGCATCCAAAATCCTTGAGCCAACCACTATGCTACTTGTGTCCACTCATACCTACCTACTACATGGTATTTCTCCACCATTCCAAAGTAAATTGCTTGAGTGCTACCTTTAAAAATTTCCATTCTTCACCTTTACAATATATAGCTCATGGGACAAATAGCTAAAACTATTGTGGTATTGAATGTGTACTTATGCACTTTATCTTTTATTAAGTTGCTTGTTGTGCGATAACCATGTTCCTGGGGACGCTATTAACTACTCTTTGTTGAATATCATGAGTTGTTATGCATGTTCTTGTCTGAAGTAAGTGAGATTTACCACTAAAAATGGTTAGAGCATGCATAATGTTAGAGAAGAAAATTGGGCCCTTAACTAAAGCCATGATCCATGTAGTTTCAGTTTTGGACAAATATCCTCAATCTCATATGAGAAAGACTGTTGCTACATGCTTATGCATAAAGAGGAGTCCATTATCTCGTGTCCATGTTGTCGGTATGGATGTCTCTGTTGAGAATAATCAAAAGCGAGAAATCCAATGCGTACTTTCTCCTTAGACCTTTGTACAAAGCGTATGTAGGTACCCCTTGTGACACTTGGTTAAAAACATGTGCATTGCATAATCCATGTAATCCGAGCTAATTAGGACAAGGTGCGGCACTATTAGTATACTATATATGCATGAGGCTTGCAACTTGTAAGATATAATTACATAACACATATGCTTTATTACTACCGTTGACAAAATTGCTCCATTTAAAGCCAAAGCTCTAGCACAAATATAGCACCGATGCTTTCCCTTTGAAGGACCTTTCTTTTAACTTCACGTCCTACCTATCTCTCTCCACCTCAAGAAGCAAACACTTGTGTGAAATGTGCATTGATTCCTAAATATACTTGCATATTGTACTTGTTAGATTACTTTATATAGAGGGTGCTAGCGTGTAGCTGACGTGGGCGTAGTAGCTTCCTTGTGACTCGTAAAGCACCGTCCGTTGGGATTCCCAAGAGGAAGGTATGATGTGTACAACAAGAAGTTTTCCCTCTGTAAGAAACCAAGGTTTATCGAACCAGTAGGGAGCCAAGAAGCACGTTGAAGGTTGATGGCGGCGAGATGTAGCGCAACACCAGTGACCCGCTACTAACGTGGAACCCGTACAACACATCCAAAGTACTTTGCCCCAACGAAATGTTGAGGTTGTCAATCTCACCGGCTTGCTGTAACAAAGGATTAGATGTATAGTGGATGATGATTGTTTGCAGTAAAACAGTAGAACAAGTATTGCGTAGATTGTATTCGGATGTAAAAGAATGGACCGGGGTCCACAGTCAATTAGAGGTGTCTCTCCCATAAGATAAATAGCATGTTGGGTGAACAAATTGCTACTTGGGCAATTGACAAATAGAGAGGGCATGACAATGCACATACATGACATGATGAGTATTGTGAGATTCAATTGGGCATTACGACAAAGTACATAACTATCCAAAGATGCATCTATGCTTCAAAAAGTCCACCTCGTGTTATCATCCGAACCCTTCCAATATTAAGTTGCAAACAAATGACAATTGCATTAAGTATGGTGCGTAATGTAATCAATAACTACATCCCTGGACATAGCTCAATGCTTTATCCCTGGTGGCAACAGCACATCCACAACCTTAGAACTTTCTCACACTGTCTAGATTTAATGGAGGCATGAGCCCACTATCGAGCATAAATACTCCTTGGAGTTAAGAGTAAAAACTTGTCCACAGCCTCTACTAATAATGGAGAGTATGCAAGATCATAAACAACACATAGGTAATAGATTGATAATCAACATAACATAGTATTCTCTATCCATCGAATCCCAACAAACACAACATATAGCATTACAGATAGATGATCTTGATCATGTTAGGCAGCTCACAAGATCCGACAATGAAGCACATGAGGATAAGACAACCATCTAGCTACCTCGCTATGGACCCATAGTCCGTGGGTGAACTACTCACTCATCACCCGAGGCGACCATGCGTGTAGTCCGGGAGATGATCTCCCTCCCGCAGGCACGGAGATCTCCGAATCCCGAGATGGGATTGGCGGCGGCGTGGCCTCTCCGGAAGGTTTTCCGTATCGTGGTTTCTCGGGACCGGGGGTTTCGCGACGAAGGCTTTAAGTAGGCTAAGGGCAGGTCGGGGGCATCGTTGAGGCCCAGAGACAAAAGTTCAGCAGCGCCAAGGGTGGGGCCGTGTCAGCCACCCTCCCGGCCACCTCGTGGCCCCACTTTGTTGACTCTTTGGTCTCCTCGAAGCTTCGTGCAAAATAGGACCCTCGCGTTGATTTCGTCCAATTCGAAGAATTTACTAGGATTTCCTAAACCAAAAACAGCAGAAATGAGGAACTGACACTCTGCATCTCTATTAGGTTAGTGCCTGAAAATGGTATAATAATGACATATAATGTGTATAAAACATGTGAGAATATCATCATAAAAGTAGCATGGAACATAAGAAATATAGATACTGAGACGTATCAAGCATCCCTAAGCTTAGTTCCTGCTCCGTCCAGGTAAACGATAACAAAGATAATTTCCTAAGTGACAATGCTACCAACATAATCTTGATCAATACTATTGTAAGCACATGTAATGAATGCAGCGATTTGAAACAATGGTAAATGACATGAGTAAACAATTGAATCATAAAGCAAAGACTTTTCATGAATAGTACTTCAAGACAAGCATCAATAAGTCTCAGCATAAGAGTTAACTCATAAAGCAATAATTCAAAGTAAGGGTATTGAAGCAACACAAAGGAAGATGAAGTTTCAGCGGTTGCTTTCAACTTGTAAACATGTATATCTCATGGATATTGTCAATGTAAAGTAATATAACAAATGCAATATGCAAGTATGTAGGAATCAATGCACAACTCACACAGTGTTGTTTCTGAGGTGGAGAGAGATAGGTGAACTCACTCAACATAAAAGTAAAAGAATGTTCCTTCGCAGAGGGGAAGCGATTGCTATATTTTGTGCTAGAGCTTTGCTCTGAAAACAAGAAACAATTTTGTCAACGGTAGTAATAAAGCATATGAGTTATGTAAATTATATCCACAAGTTGCAAGCCTCATGCATAGTATACTAATAGTGCCCGCACCTTGTCCTAATTAGCTTGGATTACCGGGATTATCATCGCAATACACATGTTTTAACCAAGTGTCACAAAGGGTACCTCTATGCCGCCTGTACAAAGGTCTAAGGAGAAGGTTCGCATTGGTTTCTCGCTTTTGATTATTCTCAACTTAGACATCCATACCGGGACAACATAGACAATGGATAATGACTCCTCCTTTATGCATAAGCATGTAGCAACAATTAATGTTCTCATGAGATTGAGGATATATGTCCAAATCAAACTTCCACCATGATTCATGGCTTTAGTTAGCGGCCCAATGTTCTTCTCTAACAAAAAGATGCGTGCTCTAACCATTAAATAAGTGGTAAATCGCCCTTACGACAAGACGAACATGCATAGCAACTCACATGAAATTCAACAATGAGTTGATGGCGTTCCCCCGTAAACATGGTTATCGCACAACAAGCAACTTAATAAGAGATAAAGTGCATAAGTACATATTCAATACCACGATAGTTTTTAAGCTATTTGTCCCATGAGCTATATATTGTAAAGGTGAAGAATGGAAATTTTAAAGGTAGCACTCAAGCAATTTACTTTGGAATGGCGGAGAAATACCATGTAGTAGGTAGGTATAGAGACAAATGGCATAGTGGTTGGCTCAAGGATTTGGATGCATGAGAAGTATTCCCTCTCGATACAAGGATGAGTATCAGTTATTTGAAACAAACACAAGGATGAAGGGGTAGAGAAACTCACATAAAAGACATATTGTAAACATTATAAGACTCTATACCATCTTCCTTGTCGTTCAAACCAATACTAGAAATTATCTAGACCCTAGAGAGACAAAACATGCAAATCAGATTTTAGCATGCTCTCTGTATTTCTTCACTATTAATAAGTAGTTATATATGATGCAAGAGTTAAACATGAGCAACAAAGAACTGCAAGTATCACCTTTATTCAAGATATTATACTCAATTAATACATATATCATTTTCCAATTCCAACCATATACCAATTTAACGAAGAAGAAACTTTTCCCATGAATACTATGAGTAAACACACATACTTGTCCATATGCAACAACGGAGCGTGTCTCTCCCACACATTGAATGCTAGGATCCATTCTATTCAACAAAACAAAAACAAAACAAACCGACGCTCCAAGCAAAGCAAATAAGATGTGAAAAAAGATAGCTTCAGGGGAGGAACCTGATAATATTGTCGATGAAGAAGGGGATGCCTTGGGCATCCCCAAGCTTAGACGCTTGAGTCTTTGATATATGCATGGGTGAACCACCGGCATCCCTGCTGAGCTACCTCTGATCATAGTGGCATCATCTTCCTCTGATTCTGAAAAATTTCCTCCACCAAATCAAAACAAACCATGAGGTTAGTGTAGGATAACGTTGTGACAGAAAACAAAAATTTTTCCATCAAGTAACACCAAATCCAAGCCAAGATGCAATCTAGAAGACGGTAGCAACGAGGTATTTATCGAGTCTCACCCTTGAAGAGATTCAAAGCCCACAAGATGAGGCTTTGCCGCTGCGGTAGACGTTCACTCGCCGCTTGCAAAAGCGAGAAGATCTTGATCACGACGGCTCCCGCGCTACTGAACTGGGCACCTCCGTACCTTGGCCACACGTCTGTTGATGACATTTGACGCCCACCTCTGCCCATGTGCTGGGTAGTAGCTCCTTGAACCCGCCAAAGACGACAAAGGCGTGGTTTTGGTGGTGGAGAATCCCGTTGGAGCTTCTAAGCGTGCGGGATGTGTGAGAGGTGAGGACCGCTAGGGTTTCTGGGGAGAGGATTTAAGGGGGGGCGAAGGGTGCGGCCACCTTGGTGGCTCTTGGGTGGCCGGCCCCCTCCCCTTGGCCCCTCTATATATAGGTGGAACCCAAGTTGGTGTCCAAGTCTTTCGAATAAGACCCAACTAAAACCCTTCCAAGTATGGTGGGGAAACTCACCAAGTTAGGACTCCCACTCAGAGGGCGGGGTTTCCACCTCCATATTGCAGGTGGCCGTCTCTCGGCGTAGTCCACTTGGACCTCCCTAATTAGGTTGGCTGCTGATGGAGGTGGAGTCCTGGGAAGGGACTCAAATCTTCCTGTGGTTTCTTCCGACTTTCAGAACCTTCGTAACCTTCCATAGAACTCCGCTACATTTTAATCTTATTATAAAATGACATCCTATATGAATCTTATTCTCCGGACCATTCCGGAACTCCTCGTGATGTCCGGATCTCATCCGGGACTCCGAATATTCGAACTCCATTCCATATTAAGTTCTACCAACATCCAACTTTAAGTGTCACCCTACGGTACTATGCAGGCATGGTTGAGTACTCACCCCAACCAATAACACAGCGGGACCTCGAGATCCATAATGGCTCTCACATATTCAATGATGACTCTATGATCAATGAACCATTCACACACAATACCAATTCCCTTTGTTTACGCGATATTTTACTTATCCGAGGTTTGATCTGCAGATTTACCTATACTGTCTAACCTCAGCTCTCCTGATAAGTACTTTTTACTCGTACATGGTGGTATGTGGTCTCTTATGAACTCATTCATATGCTTGCAAGACATTAGACGAGACATTCCACCGAGAGGGTCTATAGCATATCTATCCGTCATCTGGACGGGACAAATCCCATCATGACCCATATGCTCTCAACTCATACTTTCTCGGGATACTTAATCCCACCTTTATAGCCACCCATTTATGCAATGGTGTTTTGTAATCAAAGTCACTTTCCGGTATAAGTGATTTACATGATCTCATGGTCATAAGGACTAGTAACTATGGTATCGTAAAGCTTATAGCAAATAACTTAATGATCTGATCTTATGCTTAATTGGGTGTGTCCACATCATTCACAATGATATAACCTCGTTATTAATAACATCCAATGTTCATGATTATGAAACTAATCATCCATTAATCAACAAGCTAGTTTAAGAGGTATGGACTTCTTGTTTGTCTATATATCACATATTTTCATGTACTAATGTTTTAAGTAATACAATTATAAAGATGATATATAAACATTTATCATAAACATAAAGATATATAACAATAACCACTTTATTGCCTCCTGGGCATATCTCCAACAACTTCCCACTTGCACTAGAGTTTATAATCAGATTACATCGTAAGGTACCTAACACCCATGGCATTCTCTCGTGTTATCATTGGCAGTTTGGCCCTAGGGAGAGTTTTTCTTAGTCAATGATCTGCCATACATTCAGATCAGGTACTTTGCAAATCTTTACTTCTCCATCTTCGATGTACTCGCGAATCGAATGATAACGCAGCTTGATATGCTTTAGCCTCTTGTGTGACCTTGGTTCTTGTGCATTGGCGATGGCACCCATGTTATCACAATAGATGACTAGTGGGTCCAATGCACTAGGAACCACACCGAGCTCTACAATGAACCTCTATCCATACCGTTTCCGACGAAGCCTCCGGGCCGCTATGTACTCCATTCTCGCGGAGGATTTCGCCACCGTAATCGCTTCGAGCTTGCCCAATGCATCGTAGCACCATTCAATATAAACACGCACTCAGAGCCAGACTTTTAGAGTCATCGGATCGTTGTTCCAACCTGCACTTGCAACTTGTTACAACGAGCTTTTGGTCACCTCCATAACAAAGAAACATATCCTTAGTTCTTCAGGATATTCTTCAGGTGGTCCGTTGTTCCATTCCCCTGATCACTTTGATATCCGCTAGTCAAACTAACAACATGTGCTATATCCCATTTTGTACATAGCATGCAGATACATGATAGAGCCCATCACGAGGCATAGGATCTCTAATTTCATCCTTTCTCTCTTTCTTCTGTCAGAGTTTGGACTTTGAGTCTACCTGACCTGCTTGGTAACATAGGTAAGAATCCTTTCTTACTTTCGTCCATTCTAAATTTCTTTAGAATCTTGTCCAGGTATGTACTTGTGATAGCCCTATTAGACGTCTTGATCTATCTCTATAAATCTTGATGCCTAATATATATGATGCTCACCAAGGTCTTTCATTGAAAAACTATTATTCAAATAACCCTTTACATGCTTAATAGTTCTATATCATTCCCAATCAATAATATGTCATCTACATATAATATAGGAATGCGCTACAGCTCCCACTCACTTTCTTGTAACAGGCCTCTCCATGACATTGATAAACCCGAAGTCTTTGATCACTTTATCAAAGCGTCGGTTCCAACTTCGATGCTTGCTTCACTCCATAGATTGAACGCAAGTTTGCATACCTTGTCGCATTTTTAGGATCGACAAACCTTGGGTTGTACCATATACAACTCTTCCTCAATGTCTCCATTAAGGAACGCCGTTTTGACATCCATCTCCAAATCTCATAATCGAAAATGCAGCTATTGCTAACAAAATCCTCACGATTTTAGCTTCGCTACAGGTGAGAAAGTCTCATCGTAGTCAACTCCTTGAATTTGTTTGAACCTTTGCGACAAGTCGAGCTTTATAGACAGTAATATTACAGCATCTATTTTTCTTTTGAAGATCCATTTATTCTCGACAGCCTTGCGGCTATCAGGTAAGTCTACCAAAGTCCATACTTTGTTATCATACATGGATCCCATTTCGATTTCATGGCTTCTTGCCATTTGTTGGAATCTGGGCTCATCATCGCTTCTTCATACGTCAGGATCCTCATCATTGTTATCCACAATCATGACATTTAGACAAGGATCATACCAGTTGGAGTGGCACGCCTCTTGTCGATCTGCAGGTTCAGTAGCTATCTCGTTTGAAGTTTCATGATCATTATCATTAGCTTCCTCTCATGCCGGTGTAGGCGGCACATGAACATCTTCCCATCAAGGCTATTCTGATCAACCAGTAGAGATTCTTCAATCTCATCGAGTTCTACTTTTCTTCCCCACTTCTTTAGTGAGAAATTCTTTCTCAAGAAAGGTTCCGTTTTAGCAACAAAGATCTTGCCTTCGGATCTATGATAGAAGGTGTACCTATAGTTTCCTTAGGTATCCTATGAAGACGCATTTCGCCGCGTTCTAGCTTGTCCCGTTGTAACTTTTACATAGGCTTCGCAACCCCAAACTTTTAGGAACGACAGCTTAGGTTTCTTATTAAACCATAATTCATACGGCCCGTTTCAACGGATTTTGATGGTGCTCTATTTAAGGTGAATGCGGCTGTCTCTAATGCATAACTCCAAATGATAATGGCAAATCAGAAGAGACATCATAGAACGAACCATATCTAAGAGAGTTGATTACGTCTGGACACACTTTCGTTGTGGTGTCCCCGGCGGTGTCAATTGTGAAAGTATTCCGCATTTCTTTAAATGCATGCCAAACTCATAACTCGATATTCACCTCCGCGATCACATCGTAGAAATTTAATCTTCTTGTTACGTTGATTTTCTACTTCACTTTGGAATTCTTAAACTTCTCAAAAGTCTCGGATTTATGTTTCATGAAATAGATATACCCATATCTACTCAGATCATCTCAGGAGGTTAAAACATAACGATAACTGACCACACATGCTACACTCATTGGTCCGCACACACGGTATGTATGATTTCCAATAAGTCGTGAGTTCGCCCATAATACCAGAAAATGAGTCTTAGTCATTTTTCCCATTAGACATGCTTCGTATCTATCAAGTGACTCGAAGTCAAGTGATTCAAGTAATCCATCGTATGGACATGCCTTTCACTCCAATATGACCAAGACAACAGCACATATAAGTAGAATTATCATTCAATTTAATTCGCTTAGCATCAATGTTATGTATATGTGTATCACTACTATCAGATCTAATAATAAGCCATCTCTTTTCAGGTGCTCACCATAAAGATATTATTCATAAAATAGAACAACCATTATTCTCAGACTTGAATGAATAACCGTCTTGCATTAAACAAGATCCAGATATAATGTTCATGCTCAACGCGGGTACAAAATAACAATTATTGAGGCTTAAAACTAACCCGAAGGTAGATGTAGAGGAAGTGTGCCGATAGCGATCACATCGACTTTGGATCCATTTCCAACGCGCATGGTCACTTCATCCTTTAGTAGTCTTCGTTTATTCTTTAGTTCCTGTTGGGTTACAAATATGAGCAACCGAACCAATATCAAATACCGGTACTAGTACGAGAACCAGTAAGATAAACATCTATAACATGTATATCAGATATACCTTCTTTCTTCTTCTTGACAAGGCCGCTCTTCGATCCGCCAAATACTTGGAGCAATTACGCTCCGTTGTCCCTTCTCCTGCAGAATAGCACTCAAGATCGTGTTTAGGGCTGCCTTAGGTTTCACAGAGGCGAGTGCCTTTCTTGCCACCCTTCTTGAATTTGCCTTAGACTTGCCCTGTTTCTTGAAACTCGGTGGTCTTGTTGACCATCAACACTTGGTGCTCTTCTGATCTCAATCTCAGCAGCTTTAAGCATGGAGAAGAGTTCAGTAACTCTTTGTTCATGTTCGCATATTGTAGTTCATCACAAAGTTCTTGTAACTAGGTGGCAGTGATTGAAGGATTAATCCCTACCGTTAGGAATAACTATTTCCAAGTCATGAAGTTTCTTCGCATGCCCGGTCATAACGGGCATGTGCTCACTAACGGAGCTACCTTCTTCCATCATGCAATTGAAGAAGTGTTTCGATGCTTCATAGCATTCCACGGCCGCATGAGTCTCAAATATAGTCTTCAACTCATTGATTAACTCATGTGGATCGTGGTGCTCAAAACATTTTTGAAGATCGGCTTGTGACTGCATAAGATGGCACACTCGAACTTGAGAGTACCGAGTTTGAAAGTGCAAAGTACTACTTCATCGGTTTCAAGTCAGAGGGTCACCAGCTGTATCACACATATTGCGATTTCGCCATTGAGGAAATCTCACATGACGGAACCACTCAGAAGTTGCACCGTTGCTCTAAGCTTTTCTTTCTAGGAACTGGTTAAAATTGATTGGGACGGCATATCTACAACATATTTGCAATAGTTTAGACTAATGTTTATGATAAATTGAGTTCAAATTTTAATTCAATATAATTAAAAACTAGGTGAACTCCCACTCAAAACAATATCCCTCGCATTGTCTTAGTGATCACACGAACCAAATCCACCGCACCTAAGTCCGATCATCACGAAACAAGGTGTGATTTCAATGGCAAACATTCAAAGTGTTCATCATATCAATCATATGATTCATGCTCTACCTTTCGGTATCACGTGTTCTGTACATGCTAGGCTCGTCAAGGCCACCTTAGTATCCGCATGTGCAAAACTGCCTTGCACCCGTTGTATGCACTTGTTGATTCTATCACACCCGATCATCACGATGCTTCGAAACAACGACTGGCAACGGTGCTACTAAGGATGAACACTTTATTATCTTGAGATTTTAGTGAGGATCATCTTATAAATGCTACCGTCATGATCTAAGCAAAATAAGATGCATAAAGGATTAACATCACATGCGTCCATATGTGATATGATATGGTTCTTTTTCTTGCGCTTTGATCTATCTTCCAGCACGACATGATTCATCATCAACGGGTATGATCTCCATCGTCGGCTAAGCACCAAGATAATGGCCTCCTCATGATTGTCCTCCATGTAGCAACTATTACAACTACTTTGAAATACTACTCAACATGAAATTTAAAGACAACCATAAGGCTCCTGCCGGTTGCCACAATACAATAATGTTCATCTCATACATATTCATCATCACATTATGGCCATATCACATCACCAAACCCTGCAAAAACAAGTTAGACGTCTCTAATTTGTTTATTTTACGTGTTTAGGGTTTTATAAGATCCAATCTACCTACGAACATGAACCACAACGGTGATACTAGTGTTATTAGAAGAGTAACTGAATCTTACTATAGAGAGACAGACACTCCGCAAAGCCACTTATGCAATACAAGTTGCATGTCAAGCGTGGAGCAAATCTCATGAACGCGGTCATGTAAAGTTAGTCCGAGCCGCTTCATCCCACTATGCCACAAAGATGCAAAGTACTCAACTAAAGATAACAAAAGCATCAACGCCCACAAACCATTGTGTTCTACTGCAACCATCTATGCATAGACACGGCTCTACCACTGGATAACGTTGCATAGAAAACAAAAAATTTCCACCGCAAACAAACCAAACCAAGATGCAACAGAAGACTGTAGCAACGAGGGATTATCGAGTCTCACCCTTGAAGAGATTCCAAAGCTACAAGATGAGGCTCTTGTTGCTGCGGTAGACGCACTTGCCGCTGCAAAAGCGCGGAAGATCTTGATGGTTCCGGCGCCACGAACGGCAGCACCTCCGTTCTCTGGCCACACGTTCGGCTGTCGATGAAGACGACGTCCACCTCCCCTTCCAGCCGGCAGCAGAAGTAGTAGCTCCTTTTGAATCCGGCACACGATGGCATGACGGGTGGTGGTGGAGAAATCCTGGAGCTTGCGGTTGCGGATGTGGTGGAGGAGAGACCGCTAGGTTTGCAGAAAGCCGCCACCATAGGGGTGCGGCCACCTTGTGGTTCTGGTGGCTGGCCCTCCCTGCCCCTCTATATAGGTGGAACCAAGTGTTGGTCTCCAAGTCTCTAATAAGACCCAAAACCAAAAACCTTCCATATGCTGGGAAACCTACCCAAGTTAGGACTCCCACTAGAGTGGTTTCCACCTCCATATGGGTGGTTGTTCCCTGGCTGCAGTCCACTTGGGACTCCTCCCACTAGGGTTGGTCAAGCCATGGAGGTGGAGTCCCATGTGGACTCCACCTTCCTTGGTGGTTTCTTCCTGATTTTCTAGAACCTTCTAGAACCTTCCATAGAACCTTCCGCATCATTTTCACAAAAATGACATCCTATATATGGACCTTATTTCCGGACCATTCCGAACTCCCTATGTCCGGGATCTCATCCTGACTCCAACAAATATTCGAACCCATTCCATATTCAAGTTCTACCATTTCAACATCCAACTTTAAGTGTGTCACCCACGGTTCGAATATGCGACATGGTTGAGTACCACCCAACCAATAACCAATAGCGGATCTGAGATCCATAATGGCTCCCACATATTCATCGATGACTTTAGTGACTGAATGAACCATTCACATACATACCAATTCCCTTTGTCACGCGATATTTACTTATCCGAGGTTTGATCTTCTATCACTCTATACCTTGTTCAACCTCGTCTCTCACAAGTACTCTTTACTCGTCGTGGTATGTGGTCTCTTATGAACTCATTCATATTTGCAAGACATTAGACACATTCCACCAGAGGGGCTCCGCAGTATATCTATCCGTCATCTGGATGGACAAACCACCTGATCCATATGCCTCAACTCATACTTTCCGGATACTTAATCCCACCTATAGCCACCCATTTAACAGTGGTGTTGGTGTAATCAAAGTACCTTTCCATATAAGTGATTTACATGATCTCACATGGTCAAGAAACTATGTAACGAAAGCTTATAGAAAATAACTTAATGACGAGATCATATGCTACGCTTAATTGGGTGTGTCCATTACATCATTCATATAATATAACATTGTTATTAATAACATCCAATGTTCATGATTATGAAACTAATCATCCATTAATCAACAAGCTAGTTTAAGAGGCATACTAGGGACTTCTTGTTTGTCATATATCACACATGTACAAATGTTTCGGTTACACAATTATAGCATGATATAACATTTATCATAAACATAAAGATATATAATAACTACTTTTATTATTACCTCTATATATTATTTTTTATAATCAAATTAACATATTCAGAGGTGACACAACCATTTTTAATTCGACATTGCACAAAGCTACTGAAAGACAATGGAATCGAAAATTCATCAAGCATGGCAAAACAGCAATGCAAATAAAAGGCAGAATCTAAAACAGAACATTGTAAAGACGTATTTTTAACAGGCACTAGACTTGCTCAGATGAGAAAACTAAAACTAATGAAAGTTGCGTACATATGGAGGATCACTCACGAATTGGTATAATTTTCTGAGTTACCTACAGAGAATTAGACCCAGATTCGTGACAGCAAAGAAAACTGTTTCTGTGCAGAAATCCAAATCTATTATCATCCTTCTATTAGAGACTTTACTTGGCACAACAATGCAATAAAACTAAGATAAGGAGAGGTTGCTACAGTAGTAAAACAACTTCCAAGACTCAAATATAAAACAAAATTACTGTAGTAAAAACATGGTTGTCTCCCATAAGCGCTTTTCTTTAACGCCTTTCAGCTAGGCAGAAAGTGTGTATCAAGTATTATCAAGAGATGAAGTATCAACATCATAATTTGTTCTAATGATAGAATCAAAAGGTAACTTCATTCTCTTCTAGGGAAGTGTTCCATACCTTTCTTGAGAGGAAATTGATATTTAATATTACCTTTCTTCATATCCATGATAGCACCAACAGTTCGAAGAAAAGGTCTTCCCAGTATAATGGGGCAAGATGCATTGCATTCAATATCCAAGACAACAAAATCAAAGGGGACAAGGTTATTGTTAACGGTAATGCGAACATTATCAACTCTTCCCAAAGGTTTCTTTATAGCATTATCAACAAGATTAACATCCAAATAACAATTTTTCAATGGTGGCAAGTCACATATTATAGATTTTCTTAGGCATACGTAAATACTTGCACCAAGATACATAAAGCATTACAACCAAAGTCATTGAACTTCATCTTAATGATGGGTTCCCAACCATCCTCTAGCTTCCTAGAATAGAAGTTTCGCTCTAGTTTCTCTCTCTCTCTAGCTTTTATAGAGCATTTGTAATATGTTTCGTGAAAGCTAAATTTATAGCACTAGCATTAGGACTTTTAGCAAGTTTTTGTAAGAAATTTATAACTTCAGAGATGTGGCAATCATCAAAATCTAAACCATTATGATCTAAAGCAATGGGATCATTATCCCAATGTTGGAAAAAAATTCAGCAGCTTCTATCAAAGTGTTTCAACTTTAGTAATTTCAGTGCTTTTTCGCTTTGCATTAGAAGTGGAAACATTGCCAACACCAATTCTTTTAACATTATTAGTAAGAGGTGCAGCAACATGTGTAGCATTAGCATTGCTAGTGGTAGTAATAGTCCAAACTTTAGCTATATTATTCTCTTTAGCTAGTTTTTCATTTTCTTCTCTTTCCCACCTAGCATGCAATTCAACCATTAATCTTATATTCTCATTAATTCTAACTTGGATGGCATTTGCTGTGGTAACAATTTTATTTTCATTATCCCTATTAGGCATAACTTTCAATTTCAAAAGATCAACATCAACAGCAAGACTATCAACTTTAGAAGCAAGTATATCAATTTTCCCAAGCTTTTCTTCAACAGATTTGTTAAAAGCTTTGTGTACTAATAAATTCTTTAAGCATAGTCCCAGGGGGTGTATTCCTATTATTGTTGTAAGAATTCCCATAAGAATTACCATAACCGTTACCATTATTATAAGGATATGGCCTATAGTTGTTACTAGAATTGTTCTATAAGCATTGTTGTTAAAATTATTATTTTTAATGTAGTTTACATCAACATGTTCTTGTGCAACCAATGAAGCTAACGGAACATTATTAGGATCAATATTTGTCCTATCATCCACAAGCATAGACATAAGTATCAATCTTATCACTCAAGGAAGAGGTTTCTTCCTGGAATTTACCTTCTTACCTTGTGGAGCTCTTTTCCGTGTGCCATTCTGAGTAATTAATCATCATATTATCAAGAAGCTTTGCTGCTTCACCAAGAGTGATGGACATATAGGTACCTCCAGCAGCTGAATCCAATAGGTTCCGTGAAGAAAATTCAATCCCGCATAAAAGGTTTGGATGATCATCCAAGTAGTCAATCCATGGGTTGGGCAATTTTTAACCAAAGATTTCATTCTTTCCCATGCTTGTGCAACATGCTCAGATCCAATTGTTTAAAATTCATTATGCTACTCCTCAAAGATATAATTTTAGCAGGGGGATAATATCTACCAATAAAAGCATCCTTGCATTTAGTCCATGATCAATACTATTCTTAGGCAGAGATAGCCAATCTTTAGCTCTTCCTAGTGAGAAAGGGAACAATTTTTAATTTTATTATGTCACCATCTACATCTTTATACTTTTGCATTTCACAAAGTTCAACAAAATTATTGAGATGGGCGTAGCATCAATCTAACACTTGGAAATTGCTCTCATATACAAGATTCAAGAAGCAGGTTTAATTTCAAAGAATCCTGCTGTAGTAGCGGGTGGAGCAATAGGTGTGCATAAGAAATCATTATTATTTGTGTTTGTGAAGTCACACAACTTAGTATTTTCAGGAGTATTCATTTTAGCAATAGTAAATAAAGTAAACTAGATAAAGTAAATGCAAGTAACTAATTTTTTTTGTGTTTTTAATATAGCAAATAAGATAGCAAGTAAAGTAAAACTAGCAACTAATTTTTTGTGTGTTTTAATTTAGTGCAGCAAACAAAGAAAGTAAATAAAGTAAAGCAAGACAAAAACAAAGTAAAGAGATTGGATTGTGAAGACTCCTCAAATGTCTTGATCTCCCGCAACGACGCCTAAAAATATACTAGCGTGCAGTTGACGGGGCGAGTAGTCCTCAGACTAAAGCACTCGCCTGCTGGAAACCCCAAGAGGAAGGTATGGATGCATGTGCAAAAGAGTTTCGCCAAGAAGAAACCAGAGTTTATCGGAATCAAAGGAGCAGAAAGACGTTGAAGGGGATGGCGGGAGATGGTGCGGCGCAATTGTGATCCGGCGCAACGTGGAACCCGCATTAACACAAATCACCGTATTTTGCCTCAACGTAAACACTGAGGTTATCATTCACGCTTGTCAGTAACAAAGGATTGATGATGGGATGATGATTGTTTGCAAAAAAAAAACAAATATTGCAAGAGACAGAGCTCGATGTAAAGACTGGATCGGGTCCACTAGGGTGTCTCCCATAAGATAAATAGCATGTTGGGTGAACAAATTTAAACTGATGACAGAGAGCGAATGACAATGCACATACATGACATGATGATTATTGTGAGATTCAATTGGGCATTACGACAAGTACATAGACCGCTATCCAACATGATCTATGCCTAAAGTCCACTTAGTGTTATCATCAACCTTCCAACATGTTAAACACAGAACATTAAGTATGGTGCGTAATGGGTCAATAACTACATCCCCACATATATCAATGTTTTATTATGGCAACAAAATTATCCACAACCTTAGAACACGTCCCGGTATTTAATGGAGGTATGAACCCACATCGGCATAACATTTCCCTCTGGAGTTAAGAGTAAAACTTGGCCGCAGCCTCTACTATAACGGAGAGCATGCAAGATCATAAACAACACATAGGTAATAGATTTATTAATCAACATAACATAGTATTCTCTATCCATCGGATCCCAACAAACACAACATATAGCATTACGTATAGATGATCTTGATCATGTTAGGCCACAAGATCCGACAATGAAGCATGAGAGAAGACACCATCAAACGTGCATGGACCCATAGTCCAGGGGTGAATACTCACTCATCACTGAGAATATGCGTAGAGTCCTCCCGAGCTCGCAGGTTCGATCTCCGATCTCGAGATGGATTGGCGGGGGTGCTTCAGGAGGTTTTCGAGACGTGGCCTTTGCACAGGCCACCCAGGGGTTGGCAAGCGGGCGGGTCGGGGGGCCGCGGAGGCCCAGACAGGTCGGCGCGCCAAGGGCGGGGGCCGCGCCGCTCACCCTCCGGCCACCCTGTGGCCCACTTCGGACTCTTCGGTCTTCTGGAAGCTTCGTGGCAGGGGAGGTTTGGCGTTGATTTCGTTCAATTCCGAGAATATTTTTACTAGATTTCGAAAATACAAAACAGCAACAAGAACTGGAGCATCTCGTTAATAGGTTAGCCGGAAAATGCATAATAATGACATATAATGTGTATAAAACATGAGTATCATCATAAAAGTAGCATGGAACATAAGAAATTATAGATACGTTTGAGACGTATCAACAACTATCCATGAGATATACATGTTACAAGTTGAAAGCAACCGGAACTTAATCTTCCTTTGTGTTGCTTCAATACCTTTACTTTGATTTATTGCTTTATGAGTTAACTTTATGCAAGACTTATTGATGCTTGTCTTGAAGTACTATTCATGAAATGTCTTTGCTTTATGATTCATTTGTTTACTCATGTCATTTACATTGTTTTGATCGCTGTATTCATTACATATGCTTACAATAGTATGATCAAGGTTATGATGGCATGTCACCCCAGAAATTATCTTTGTTATCGTTTACCTGCTCGGGACGAGCAGAACTAAGCTTGGGGATGCTGATACGTCTCCGACGTATCGATAATTTCTTATGTTCCATGCCACATTATTGATGATACCTACATGTTTTATGCATACTTTATGTCATATTTATGCATTTTCCAGCACTAACCTATTAACGAGATGCCGAAGAGCCAGTTGCTGTTTTTTTGGTTTCGTAAATCCTAGTAAGGAAAATTCTCGGAATTGGAAGAAATCAACGCCCAGGGTCCTATTTTTCCATGAAGCTTCCAGACCACCGGGAGAACGAGTGGGGCCACGAGGTGGCCAGACAACGTGGCGGCGCGGCTCGGACCTGCCGCGCGGCCGCATCCGGCCCCTCGTGACGCCCTTGACCTACCCTTCCGCCTACTTAAGCCTTCGTCGATAATAGCCCAGTACCGAGAGCCACGATACGGAAAACCTTCCAGAGACGGCCGCCGCCAATCCCATCTCGGGATTCAGAGAGATCGCTCTCCGCACTTCGCCGAGAGGGAAATCATCTCTGAGGGACTCACACCGCCATGGTCGCCTCCGGATTGATGAGTGAGTAGTTCACCCCTCGGACTATGGGTCCATAGCAAAATGGTGTCTTTCCTTATGTGCTTCATTGCTGGATCTTGTGAGCTGCTTAACATGATCAAGATCATCTATCCGTAATGCTATATGTTGTGTTTGTTGGGATCCGATGGATAGAGAATACTATGTTATGTTGATTATCAATCTATTACCTATGTGTTGTTTATGATCTTGCATGCTCTCCGTTATTAGTAGAGGCTGGCCAAGTTTTTGCTCTTAACTCCAAGGGAGTATTTATGCTCGATAGTGGGTTCATGCCTAATAACCGGGGACTGGACAGAAAGTTCTAAGGTTGTGGATATGTCGTTGCCACTAGGGATAAAACATTGATGCTATGTTCGAGATGTAGTTATTGATTACATTACGCACCATACTTAATGCAATTGTCTGTTGTTTGCATTTAATACCGAAGGGGTTCGGATGATAACCCGAAGGTGGACTTTTTAGGCATAGATGCATGCTGAGATGGTCTATGTACTTTGTCGTAATGCCCAATTAAATCTCACCTTACTCATCATATGTATGTGCATTATCATGCCCTCTATTTGTCAATTGCCCAACTGTAATTTGTTCACCCAACATGCTATTTATCTTATGGGAGAGACACCTCTAGTGAACTGTGGACCCCGGTCCATTCTTTTAATCGAATACACTCTACTGCAATACTTGTTCTACTGTAAACAATCATCATCCACACTATACATCTAATCCTTTGTTACAAGCCCGGTGAGATTGACAATCTCACTATTTCGTTGGGGCAAAGTACTTTGTTGTGTTGCAGGTTCCACGTTGGAACCCCGGTGTTGCGCCGCATACATCTGCCATCAACCCGCAACGTGTTACCTCAATGTCTCGATAAACCTGGTTTCATGAGGAAACCAGTCGCATTTATCACACCTTCCTCTTGGGGTTCCCAACGGTCGCGTGCTGTACGCGTATCACCTGTCAACAATGATGCTTATCATGGAGGGGTGAATCATACAGAGGGATTTGCTGCTAATGTTATCGAATATCCTCTCGATGTGTCTGGCAATGATGCTGCAACACGCCTCTCTTATGCTCCACAAGAATGAAACTACATCAATCTTGTATTAAAAATTAACAGAGCATAGCAATAAGTACTTTGACATGAAGTTTGAATATCAAATATGCTACCTTGAAAAAATAATATCATCATTACTGTTACATGATGAACATAGCACATACATTCACTTATTCCCTAGAGAGGTAGCAAAAGAATGGCAAAACCATAATAGCTCTTGAACATATTGTCACTATCTAATCACTGAAACATTGCTACTCCATCTAACACACACATCACCCCACACACGCTCTTGCATAGATGTTGGATCAGAACATAAATGATGATAGGTCTCTTAAAGTGTAAAATACGTGGAAAAGGGTTTTCTTCGCAAATTATTAACCAAATAAAGGGGATCATTGGTAAATCCCCATAAATCAATGTAAAACATGGTATTATCATCATATATGTTGCAAATATGTGAGAATTCAATATGATAAAGAACAAAGTTCATGTATGCGCTTTACATGCATCACTATGTTAATTCTTAATACAAGATTGCATTGAGTTTTGCCTTTCTTGTGGAGTATAAGAGAGATATGTTGCATCATCTCTATGTTGGGACGTGATGCCCAGCTTACCTTACTCATATTATTATTTTGCATCCTCATATCTCATTGATGAATAACTATTTGTCCACTTCAACTTAAAAGAAAGAATAGTCAAGTGAACCCATGAACCCCGGTCCACTTCTTATCATAAGAAACACCTTTATATTACGTTTATCGTGTTTTCTATTTGTTGCACTATTTTAATCCGAAAATACAAAAATATTTACTTTTTATTTGCATCCAAAACACCAAAAACAATCAACCCCTTTACAGTTTACTTAGTTACTTTATTTAATCTAGTTTTACTGCTTTTATTTTTACTTGTGTTTTATTTACTTACATAAAACCTTGTTTTACTTGCAGGATTGCTAGAAGAAGGGAGAAGAGAATACTCTTTGTCCAGTTCCCCGAGAGTTTGATATAAACCCTCGAGTCACCCTTGTGGGGAAATACTCTGCTGACACAACAATCTGCACTTGGAGTCCCAACATCATTAGGTGCACGGGGGGCCTCCCGAAAGCGGCGCGTAGAGTGCCACGACATGTTGGAGATATGCCCAAGAGGCAATAATAAATGGTTATTATATATATCTTTGTGTTTATGATAATGTTTACATATCATGCTATAATTGTATTAACCGAAACATTGATACATGTGTGTTATGTAAACAACAAGGAGTCCCTAGTAAGTCTCTTGTATAACTAGCTTGTTGATTAATAGATGATCATAGTTTCATGATCATGAACATTGGATGTTATTAATAAACAAGGTTATGTCATTAAATGAATGATGTAATGGACACACCCAATTAAGCGTAGCATAAGATCACGTCATTAAGTTATTTGCTATAAGCTTTCGATACATAGTTACCTAGTCCTTCGATCATGAGATCATATAAATCACTTATACCGAAAGGATACTTTGATTACATCAAACGCCACTGCGTAAATGAGTGGTTATAAAGGTGGGATTAAGTATCTGAAAAGTATGAGTTGAGGCATATGGATCAAATGGGATTTGTCCATCCCGATGACTGATAGATATACTCTGGGCCCTCTCGGTGGAATGTTGTCTAAATAGCTTGCAAGCATATGAATGGTTCATAAGAGACCACATACCACGGTACGAGTAAAGAGTACTTGTCATGAGACGAGGTTGAACGAGGTATAGAGATACCGATGATCAAACCTTAGACAAGTAAAATATCGTTGACAAAGGGAATCATATCGTATGTAAATGGTTCACTCGATCACTAAGTCATCATTGAATATGTGGGAGCCATTATGGATCTCCATCCCGCTATTGGTTATTGGTCTGAGAGAAGTCTCAACCATGTCTCCATAGTTCGGTAACCGTAGGGTGACACACTTAAGGATTGATGTCGTTTAAGTAGATATGGAATATGGAATGGAGTTCGAAGTTTTGTTCGGAGTGGATGGGATCCAGGACATCACGAGGAGGTCCAATGGTCCTGAGAATAAGATTCATATAGGAAGTCATATTCCAAGTTTGGAAATGATCCGGTATTTTTCTGAAGGTTCTAGAAGAGTCCGGAACAAATCACCATGGAAGGTGGAGTCCCCGAGTCCCAGGGGACTCCACCCACCTTGGCTGCTGCCGAGACAGGAGTCCAAGTGGACTCTTCCCATGGTGGCCGCCACCCCACCAAGGAAAGTCCCACTCCCCCTAGGTTTGGTCATATGGAAGGTTTTTGGGGTCTTATTCGAGGACTTTAACTAATCCTTGGGGCTTCCACCTATATAAAGAGAGGAGGGGAGGGGCTGGCGGCGCCACTCTTGGCTCCACCTTGGCCGCACCCTCTTTGAGGGCCTAAGCCCAAGCCCCTCTCCAAACCCTAGCTACTTCTCCTCCACCACCTCTCCCGCATATGCTTAGCGAAGCTCCGCCAGATCTCCATCAACATCGCCACCACGCCGTCATGCCGTCGGGATTCCAAGGAGGATCTACTACTTACGCTGCCCGCTGGACGGGGAGAAGGACGTCGCCATCAACACCGAACGTGTGAACCGAGTACGGAGGTGTCGCCATTGTGGCACCGTCAAGATCTTCTACGCGCTTGAAAGCTCAAGCGATATCTTCCGCAGCAACAAGAGCCTCCTCTGTAGGCTTTGGAACTCTTCAAGGGTTAGTCTCTTCCTTCTCATTGTTACCGTCTTCTAGATTGCATCTTGGCTTGGATTTAGGTCTTCTTGCGGTAGGAAATTTTGTTTTCTATGCTACGTATCCCATGGTGGTATCAGAGCCGTGTCTATGCATAGATGGTTGCACGAGTAGAACACAATTGTTTTGTGGGCGTTGATGCTTTGTTGTCTTTAGTTCGAGTACTTTTTGACTTTTGTGGCATAAAGTGGATTGATCAGACTGTTTACCTTCATGACTTGTGCAGGAGCTCCACGTTCGACATGCAACTGTATTGCATAAGTGGCTTTGCGGGTATCTGTCCTCCCACCATAGTGAAGATTCAATTTACTCTTTCTATTGACAACACTAGTATCACCGTTGTGGTTCATGTTGGTAGGTAGATTGGATCTTACTCGAAACAAACCACGTAAAATATGCAAACCAAATTAGAGACGTCTAACTTGTTTTTGCAGGGTTTGGTGATGTGATATGGCCATGATGTGATGATGAATATGTATGAGATGAACATTATTGTATTGTGGCAACCGGCAGGAGCCTTATGGTTGTCTTTAAATTTCATGTTGAGTAGTATTTCAAAGTAGTTGTAATAGTTGCTACATGAGATAACAACCATGAAGACGGCGCCATGGACCTTGACGCTACGCCGACGATGATGGAGATCATGCTGATGATGGAGATCATGTCCGTGCTTTGGAGATGAAGATCGAAGGCGCAAAGACTAAAGGGCCATATCATATCACATATGAATTGCATGTGATGTTAATCCTTTATGCATCTTATTTTGCTTAGATCGCGACGGTAGCATTATAAGATGATCCCTCACATTAATATCAAGATAATTTAGTGTTCTCCCCTCGTATGCACCGTTGCAATAGTTCGTCGTTTCGAAGCATCTCGTGATGATCGGATGTGATAGACTCAACGTTCACAAACAACGGGTGTAAGCCATGTTGCACACGCGGAATACTTTTGCTTGACGATATAGCATGTACGTACATGGCCTCGGGACAACAAACCGAAAGGTTGAACACGAGTCATATGGATGATATGATCAACATGTTGATGTTCACCATTGAAGTACATCATCTCACGCGATGATCGGTTTTGGTGTAGTGGATGTGGATCATGTACTACTTAACAACTATGAGGGATGTTGTATTAAGTGGGAGTTCATTAGTAATTAGATTAAAATATGAACTAATTATCATGAACATAGTCCGAGTAGTATTTTGAATTAATTTTGTAGTATTGGCATCCGTTTTCTACCATGCGCTAGTCTTGTAATTGAGATAGAATACTGTTAAGTCTGACAATAAACTTTACGGACTGGTACCGTGTTGTTAAAGAATCAAGAATTGATTAAGTCCTATTGCAAATTTTTAGTAAACCTCACATTGTTGATTCAAAGAACTATGGTTTCAATTAGTACCTAAAGTTATCTTGTCTCCGTGAAACTTGAAGTTCAAATCTGTTTGAAAAGTAAGGAGCTGAAAATTTAGTTTTCAGAAATAATCAAGGTATGAGATATATATGATATCTAAGACCTTATTGAAAGATGATAGAGTATAATTTGGTGAGACTACATAAACTCATACATTTTATGGGAATGTATGAAGGTTGAAGACGCCAAGCGTCCCAATCCTCCAACTATTGGGGCACTAACGATATTCGTATATCCATGAAGTGATAGTCCTTAGTATGCACCGTGCTAATACTCGTAGTTTCGTAGCATCGTGATGATCAGGTGTTATAGATTCTACGTGTGCTTACAACGGGTGCAAGCCAGATTTGCACATGCGAATATTGAGGTTAAACTTTACGAGCCCTAGCATGTACATACATGGTCTCGAAAAGTCGTCATGATATGATGGATAAAATTATGAGTGAAATTGTTCATCATATTAAAAGGTTACTAATAGTGAAATCTGAAACACTTGTCATATGATGATCAAATTCAAAGTAAGAACCTCAAGGTTATTGGTATTTGACCAACAAACCTAGAAGTTAATGATGTTGAAGTGTTTTTCTGAATAATGAGGAAAGCTAAAATAAAAACTACAAAAGATATTTTGGCAAAAGAAAGAAAAGACTAGAAAGTCTAGCTCAGGTGTATATAAATGATATACATGTTATGCTTGTATTCCTAGTTAGGTCATACAATGGAATTCTTGGGTATTAGTACCATATTGGTTGGTATGAAGTGTCATACAAAATAACGCAATACAAGAATACAATGGCCTAAGTGACTGACAAGGAATATGATAGGAATGCACGTCTGGAACAAAAAATAAAGTGTTATTATGTTCGTCGTTGGCATTCTATCTAGCCCTTAGAATTTATAATAAAGAACTTAATAATTGTTATTTTGCTCTGGTCAAATAAAAACAATGAGTTGTTGAAATTATGACATTACTCCATGTATGATGGATAAGTTATTATAAATCTTAATGGTGAAACACACATACATAACACTGACGCTAAAATGCCATAAGGCAAATGATTTGAATTCCACTTATTTGTGGAACCGCCATTTAGGTCATTTTAGAGAAGAACGCAAGGAACTCCATGCAAATGGATTTTTGGAGTCATTTGATTTTTGAATCGTTTGGCGCTTACAAATCTTTTCTAAAGAGAATGACTAAAATGCCGTTCATAGGCCAAGAGTTGAACGGGCAACTAACTTAGTGAAAACATACATGATGATATATGTGGTTCACTGGGCATAGTTGTGTGCGGGAGATTCTTCTACTTCCTTCCAACAATGAATTGAGTATATATATGTGGATATATTCGATAAAGAAGAAGTTTTGAAACATTTGAATGGATTCAAATAAATTTCAGCATGAAGTGGAAATCATCGTAATAGAAAAGTCAAATATCTATGATTGGATCATAGTGGAAATATTTGAATTACTAGTTTTAGCGAACATCTAAGAGAGTTATGAAATTGTTCTACAACTCACATTTCTTGGAGTATCATATTGATGATGAAGTATTCGAGAGATGTATCCAAACCTTGTTGGATTAATGATGAGATAAAATATTATGACGCCATTATATTTTTGTGGATTATGCTTTAGTGACTACCGCTTTTACACTGAATAGAGCATCATCATGATCCGTTGAAATGACACCATATGAGTTATGGCATGGGCATGAACCCTGATAGTCCTTTCTTAAAATTTGGTATGCATAGCATAAGTAAAAAAGTTTACAACCAAAATCGGATGAATGTCTTTGTTGATTATCCCAAAGTATTGATTGGGAATTCTTTTCACTATGGATACAAAGACAAAAGTGTTTGTCGATGTTTCTTATTTATTTCCAAGAAATTGTTTCTAGTGAAGTATTTGAGTGGGAGGACAATAGAAATTGATAAGGTTTATGAACCTGAGCATAATGATCAGAGTAGCGCAGCATCGGAATTGGTTTCGGAAGCAGCCACGACAATCATGGCTTTCATGACTACAAAGTGTTTTAGCCATGGAGATCAAAGTACCTATTGTACCTTGTAGGTATGATTTGCTTTGTGGTCAAATAAATGATTTGTGGACAAAGGATTGTTTTTTGAACAATGATAAATCAACTACATACAAAGAAATTATGATGGGTCCTAACTCCATTAAAATGGCTATACGCCATGAAATCCAAGATAGATGAATACTTTTTGAAAGTAAATGGATCTATAAAATTGATGGACTTGGATAGAATATCCTTGAAAAAGCTTGACTTTTTGAAAAGTTGTTTACGACAAAGTTCAAAGAGTTGACTACGATAAGATTAGATCTTACGTAGAGATGCTTACAGTCTATGTGGATTATTCAGTAATCGTTATATTTCTTTATGAGATATGCTAGTAGGATGGCAAAATACATTACTTATCAGAAGTGTGAATTAAAGGTGTATACAAGATACAACCAAGAGTTTTGCTGGTCCATGAAATACTAGATAGGTATACAAACTTCAATTGGATGAAGTGAGTATCATGGAGTTGGAATCTTCACCAGATGAAATAGTCAAAGAGTTTTTGATTTCATCAGAGACGATGAAGAGGTTTGCATTTGCAAGAAATTAAGTGGGAGCACTAAGACATATTTATAATACTTTATGTAGATAACATATAGTTGGTTATAAGTGATGTAATTATATACTTGATTAAAAGGTTTCATTGAGAATTAATTTCAATGAAAAGGGTATGAACTAAAACCTATTTAGTGTCAAGATCTATGAAGATAGATTGAAACACATAATAAGTTTAAGTTAAAGTACATAGAATGGATATTGAAGTAGTTCAATATAGAAATATTAAGAAAGTGTTCTTTTCATGTGAAGGTTTCACAAGACTTGAGTGTATTTGACACTCGATGAGTAAAAACACATGAGTGATTTTAGATCACGAATAATATGTACAAAATCAGATGTCCTATGCTCTAAAGTGTTATGAGTATATACCGAATGATTCATATGATGATCATTGGATAACAGTAAGAATATCCTTGAGTGCTTTAGAGGAACCAAGGATATATATATATAATTTTATATGGAAATGACAAACAAATCGCTGTAAGGTGTTGCACCGATATTTATTTTGTCACATATAAAATAATATTTCAATCTCAAATTAGACTAAGTGTTGTTTAAAAGGTAGCACAATGAGCTAGAAGTAGTCTATGCTAGATTTAGAAGATTCTAAATATTGTGACGGATTCTACAAACGATGGCAAAGTATGTCATTGTTTTGACAATGAATAAGATGTTAAGTCAAAAGTTCTTTGAGAACTTGGTGTAGTTCCGATAGTGTCATAACTTTGAAGCTATATTGTGTGTGATAATATTAGTGACATATTTCAGACGCAATTAAGGTTCCACCAGAAGAACAAACATATTTAATGCCGACTCATTAGGAAAATGAGTGATGCGTTAAGACGCAAATGAATTGCAAAATACATACGTTTCTCGGCGTGTCCGATCCGTTGACTAAAACCTCTCTCGTGAGCAAACATGATAAAGCACCGAAGACCAAGGTGTTATATCTTTACAAATGTAAACTAGATTATTGACTCTAGTGCAAGGGAGACTGTTGGAGATATGCCCAAGGGGCAATAATAAATGGTTATTATATATATCTTTGTGTTTATGATAATGTTTACATATCATGCTATAATTGTATTAACCGAAACATTGATACATGTGTGTATATGTAAACAAGGAGTCCCTAGTAAGCCTCTTGTATAACTAGCTTGTTGATTAATAGATGATCATAGTTTCATGATCATGAACATTGGATGTTATTAATAAACAAGGTTATGTCATTAAATGAATGATGTAATGGACACACCCAATTAAGCGTAGCATAAGATCACGTCATTAAGTTATTTGCTATAAGCTTTCGATACATAGTTACCTAGTCCTTCGATCATGAGATCATATAAATCACTTATACCGGAAGGATACTTTGATTACATCAAACGCCACTGCGTAAATGGGTGGTTATAAAGGTGGGATTAAGTGTTCGAAAAGTATGAGTTGAGGCATATGGATCAACAAAGGAGATTTGTCCATCCCGATGACTACGATAGATATACTGGCCCTCTCGGTGGAATGTTGTCTAAATAGCTTGCAAGCATATGAATGGTTCATAAGAGACCACATACCACGGCACGAGTAAAGAGTACTTGTCATGAGACGAGGTTGAACGAGGTATAGAGATACCGATGATCAAACCTCGTACAAGTAAAATATCGCGTGACAAAGGGAATCGGTATCGTATGTAAATGGTTCAGCCGATCACTAAAGTCATCGTTGAATATGTGGGAGCCATTATGGATCTCCGTATCCCGCTATTGGTTATTGGTCCGAGAGAAGTCTCAACCATGTCTCCATAGTTCGCGAACCGTAGGGTGACACACTTAAGGTTTCATGTCGTTTAAGTAGATATGGAATATGGAATGGAGTTCGAAGTTTTGTTCCGAGTCTCGGATGGGATCCGTGGACATCACGAGGAGGTCCGGAATGGTCCGAAGAATAAGATTCATATATAGGAAGTCATATTCCAAGTTTGGAAATGATCCGGTATTTTTCTGGAAGGTCCTAGAAGGTTCTAGAAGAGTCCGGAAGAAATCATCATGGAAGGTGGAGTCTCTGGAGTCCCAGAGGGACTCCACCCACCTTGGCCGGCCAGCCTAAGGGAGGAGGAGTCCCAAGTGGACTCCTTCCCATGGTGGCCGACCACCCCACCAAGGAAAGGGGGGAGTCCCACTCCCCCTAGGTTTGGTCATATGGAAGGTTTGTGTTGGGGTCTTATTCGGAGACTTTTGACCTAATCCTTGGGGCTTCCACCTATATAAAGAGAGGAGGGGAGGGGCTGGCACCACTTTCCCACCTTGGCCGCACCCCCTTGAGGGCCGGCGCCCAAGCCCCCTCTCCCAAACCCTAGCTACTTCTCTCCACCACCTCTGCCTTATCGAAGCTCCGGCGGGAGATCTCCATCAACATCGCCACCACGCCGTCGTGTTGTCGGGATTCCAAGGAGGATCTACTACTTCCGCTGCCCGCTGGAACGGAAGACACGGTCATCAACACCAAACGTGTGACCGAGTACGGAGGTGCTGCCCGATTGTGGCACCGTCAAGATCTTCTACGCGCTTTTGAAAGCGGCAAGTGATCGTCTACCGCAGCAACGAGAGCCTCCTCTTGTAGGCTTTGGAACTCTTCAAGAGTTAGTCTCGTTCATCCCCTCGTTGCTACCGTCTTCTAGATTGCATCTTGGCTTGGATTGCGTTCTTGCGGTACGAAATTTTTTGTTTTCTATGCTACGAATCCCATCACGACAATCGACACAAGCTCGTCGTATAGTCCTTGATTGTCGCCGTTCGATCTCGCTGCGATGGAACTCGTGTGCGCCGGTCACGACTCACCACCTATCATCGTTGCTTCTTGTTCCACCAACTCCTCTCTGGCCCCATACCTCCATGGCCGCACTCAAGATGCAGATGCGCCGCTCGCTGCTGGACGCCTGGACGGACGCCATCCCCTCTCCCGCCGCGTCGTCCGCTCACCTACAGATGTGTCGCGAGCTCGAGCACCGCCGCGATGATGGGGGCGCAGGGGATCCACACCGGCAAGTGGAGCATACTCGCCATCAAGGGTGGCCACGCCGCCGACCAGGAGCTTTCCTGGCGGTTGCCTTCTTTCAACTTAATTAGCCCTTGTCTAAGTTTTCAATTGAGCCACTTTGTCTTATATTATTTCAAAATAGTCCCTGTAAACACCAGTTGGAACTTACCTGTGGGGTCAACCAATGCTACATCAGCAAGTACGGAGTTTTACATGCTTCAGTGACATCCAGTGAAGCATTGAGTTTATTGGGAGACTGTAATTTATGTATTACATAGTACAATGACCGTGGAGAACTAGGGAGTCAAGTTCAGTGACCTCCCATGAATTTTACTCATTGATTTACTAGTAGATCGTGATTAATTTTGTGGTGTTTGTTTGTAAGAGAAAGTTTAACCGTGAAGTCAATGGTTCTCTATAATGTGTTGCTATGTCATCTACAGTCTCACTTTTTCACAAAATGTTTAGCAGCACGTGCTACAACTGGCTGTAAATCTACAGTCTGTTTCTCTAATATCCTCCAACTTAATGGTAACATGTTATTTTAATTCTTATAGTATGCTTACATCATTTTATTATACTTAATCTAATGTGTGTATCCATGGTCAGAAGCTGTAAAACTTTTGCTATACTAGCAGGTGTGTTCTAGGGAGCTGCTGGTTCTCTTGGCACATAGTAAATGGCATATGTGATTGTTTGTTTATACTGAGCTTTCTTTATGTATTATATTTTAAAAGTTGACATCTTTTAAGCCGACTAACCAGGGAAGTCGTTAATCTGGATGGGTGAATCCGAATTCTTACAACAAGATCCACTAGATGTGTTTATATGGGAAATGTTCGGCGTTAGCCTTTCATATATGGGGCACGATCGAAGGACCGACCATGTTTTGAATCAGTTTTCTCGCATCATTGGATAGTAAATAGTACAACATGGGTCATTCAACACGAAAATATAGCTGGAGGCAATATCCGGGCAATGGGTGGTACAAAGTGGGTGGAGCAACAAAAACAAAACTTGTGGCCCAACCCTTTGAGAAAATAAGAATGGTTGAACATACTACGATCACATGAACGATGCAGCATCCATCCAAATTTGACCCCCCGGTCCCCCGAAATAGGCTTTTCCCACCATTTCTCCTTTTCAAATCAATAAAATGGACAATATTGCAACTTGAAAGTGCCCGTAGCTTCCATGTATGGTTGTGCTAACTATTGCATTGAATTAGCTTGAAAAGTGTTTTCATAGGCATTGCTTGGAGACCATGTGTTGGATTCTAGAAGATCAAGTGAGGAACAAAGTCTTGAAAAAGATTGAGTGAACATTCATGTTTAAAGACATCACCATAATGAATATACAATAAATGATACAAGTTTGATTAACACAAAGTGCGAATATTAGATTCAAGTTGATCAACCGAGTGGGATCATGTGATCTCATGGTCTAGTAAGCAATCATCATTTGCCATTTGTGAACTAACCTGTGATCTACGTGCCTGGTGTTTCTATGTGGGGCCAGATATCTCTCCATGGATTCACATCTAAATGAAAATTTCATATAGCCCATGGGAGGATGGCATCAATTGGTGATTATCATCAAGGTTAAAAAGCGTAAGTTCAAGATGAGCATCTCAAAGAAATCATATGCTTGAAATTTGTAATTCATTTAGTAATAATGGATCTATGAAGACGTACCTAAGTGAGGCTAGCTTCCCCTAATGGAGGATATGAGAAATTTGTGAGACTTCACCATGCGAGTGTAGGAGCATCTCTAACAGATCCCGTATTTGTCCGAACCGAATAAACGGAGTTCAGTCTAACGAAAAACAAATTGAGAGCGCATTTGGGCACGGCGCAGAACAGAAATTGTAAACCCAAACCGAACTCGCGAAAATCAAACGACGCGGGAAATCGATTTTCGTGATTGCAGTCGATTTCATACGATCAAGCTTAATTCGTTCATAATTCATAATAATAGTGGAAAAATACAACCACATTGGACCTAAATTACGTGCTACGGACCTAATTAGACTAGAAATTAAGGTTCCCGGCGACTATACTGTCACCGGGCGTCGGCGGAGGGTTTTTGGTCGCCGGCGATTGCTAGGCGACGACGAGGGCCGACAGCTCGATAGCCGCCGCGCCGGAGGCGCTCCCGCAGAGCAGAGACGGTCCATCTGCATCGTCGTCATCGCGCTCGAGGGCAACAGCGGCAGCAGCGGGGGGCGCCTCCGCTTCCCCAGTCGCCTCCGCAGCCGCAGCCGCCTCCGCCGCAACAGCCGCCTCCGCGCACGCTTCAAGGCGGCGCGCCATTAGGTCCGGCCACTTGCGGCCGGCCTGCTTCCATGCGGCGTCGGAGCGCGACCGCCTGCCGCGCTCCGTCTCCGCCCGTACGCCCGACGGATGGCGACTTGCCCTTCCGGCGCCGGATCGGCCACCGCCCTACCCACGCGTCTTACAAGCGTCATTTCGGACGGCGGGGTGGTGGCCGGAGCGGCGGAGCGGCGTCCGAGCGCGGGATTGCTCGTCGGAGCGGCAGGGAGAGGCGGCGGCGGGAGGGAGTAGGGTTTCCGAACCGAACTCCCCTCCGCGAACCCTTTTAATAGGGGTCGTGCGGTGAGTTTCGGCCCGAACTTCCGGCCGCCGCCCATGTTTACGGGCCCTGATCTGCGCGCATTTCAGCTCGAACTCGTAAATCCGCCGGAAAAGTTCGGTTCCGGGATTTACGGCTCTGTTAGAGTTGCTCTAATCAAGAAAGGTGTTCCAACTTGAGGCAGGAATGATGTCAACACCCGGATTTTTAAGTCCAGATGCCTATTATGCCATTCCTCGCAATCCCAGGAATATTGTTTTTGCGAGACATAATAGATTGATATCACAACGCATCATTCATTACATACCATAATCGTCTTACAAATAAAGGATCACATGATCCAGTCTTATTCCAACATAGGGGATCTAGAGATCCAAATACAAAACACATAGCGGAAGCGAAATAGTAGCGGTCTTGGTCCATCTATTCCACAACTGTTGACGTAGAGTGATCCTAGTTGTCGTAGACGTCCTGCTGGTCGTCCTTCATACCTGTTCTTATTTCTCGGCCATTTGAATAGCCAGGGACACAGCCATGAGTACTTTAAAGTACTCGCAAACTAATACTAAGGTAAATACTATCAACTATAGTAAGGGGGTTCTAAGCTCTAGTTTCTTTTGCATAAAGCCAATTTTATTTCATAAACACTTTAATAATCAAAACTCTTCCTTTGCTTAACTAACTCAAGTGGGAACATTAGTGTCATTCCCACAACTCAGTTGTGATTCAAAGTCAAAGTCACCTTTCAATTCAAGTCACAAGTCACCATTCATATTTTTAGAAAAGTTCTGATGACGGAACAGTATGGCCTTTCCAACTGTCCATAACCGCGGACGTGGCTATTCGAATAGATTAAACTCTGCAGAGGTTGTACACTTGTGCCACAACAATTGCAATAGTTCGTCAGGGGTATCTGGCCCGATTTATCGTACGCAGTACGCGAACTACCAATCCTAACCTTTCATTTACATATCCTAGTATAGGCACCTCTCCCATGAGCTTGGCCTCCCATGAAGACATAATGCCTGAATCCACAGGCTTGGGCCGAACATTCACCTTATTTCACGTCATTTCACCTTCAATGGAGGCAGCCTCGGGCATAACCCCTATGACGCTTGTTTTAGAGGGAACCCATACTAAAATACATAAATTTCCAGCTAAGCCTACCAGATTTTATTGTGGGTACTTGTAAAATTGGAATGGTATCGCATCCGAACCCAACCATCAGATTTTGGTAAGTTTCACCAATTCATTCACCAATACATTCACCTTCAAAAGCTTTCAATAGAATGAAATCTTCATTCCAAGGTTTTTCAAAGTCAGTTCAATTCACAAGTTCCCAACTAGAGTAGTCACTTTTAATCTTTAGCACTAGCAACTAGTTATGAGGGGTGCTAAATAGTGTGCCTTGCTTCTAGGCTAAGTGTGATGCTCTTGTACTACTCTATAACTAAACTAAGTGAATCATAAATCAAAAAGTAACTTTGATAAATAAAATACAAGAAAACTCGTAAAGTAAAAACTTGGGATAGGATCATAAAGTAAAATGTAATGGTGCCTTGCTCTTGTAGAGCTTTGCACTAATCTAACTTGCATTGGTAATAGCTTGCAAACAAAATAGCTTGCATTAGTCTAGCTTGCCTTGATTGGTGAGGTGATCAAAGTTTTCTTGCTCTTCCTCTTGGTAGAATACCTCCCCTCTTGATAGTCTCCGTACTAGCGTCTATAAACGAATACGAGGATACAATCACCCAACAATTCTTGGGTACTCTTAATTAGCCTTAAGGGCTCACACAAATGATCTAGCATTACTACTTAACATTTACTTACAAATTATGCTAGGGTTTCCTTATTTAGTATTAGGAAAATAATTTCCTCTCATTGAAAATGGAGTTAGGGTTTCTCTTTAATTTGTGAGAAATAATTTCCTCTCATTGAATCTTCTTAAGATTTAATCTTCTCAAACATCAATATATGATCACATGTTGACTAAGGTCAACACTTCCCACTTATCATTTGAGAAACAAGATTTAAATGAGATTCATCATCTCATGTGATTTAAGTAACCATTGCAATTTCAATTCTATTGGGATTTAAATTTCACAAGTAAGCAAGTATGAACCCATGCAGTAAAGGTCATCAAATTACTTCATATCACTTGAGAAAAATTATTTAAATGAGGTACTACACCTCATAGATTTAAATTCCTAAAATTTGAAATAGTTTAATTGGGCTAGTATTGACTACATAGCCAATATTTTGCTTCTAGCCCATGGTCATGTACAGAAACTATACCATATTTTTACATATTAAAATAGAGTTGGTGAAGTGTGAATTATTGCAATTGGATTCACTTCAAAATTCAAATTGGTTGATTTTTAAGATTTATTTGAATACTGAAAAGTCTCTGTTTTGTTATTTTTGCTATTCAAAAACTACACAAGGTATGGGGTTGAATCCAGTGGGATGAGTTAGATAATTTCGTGGGCTTTCCAAAACATTTTGAATCACAAGATTTGGATTTGTAGATTTGAAACTATTCAATTTCTAGTACTGCACCAGTATTGAATAATTGCTGAAACGAATTAATTTGAATAAGGCGAAATGGGCTTAGGCGGGAAACTAGTGGGCCGAAACGTTTAAACAGCGAAGGGGCCAGCCCAGTAACGTTTCATACGCCATGGGCCAGCTGACAAGTGGGGTCCATGTGTAAGTGTCTATTTAAAACCGAAACGGTACCTGGCAACGTGCGTCGTTGGATTAGAAGTAGATCGTGCGGTGGGCACTCGTCGTCGTCGACGAGGGGAGGAGCGTGCTGGAGCGGCGGGGGTAGGGGGTCGGAGCGGCCGTCGGAGCTCCGGCGATCGTCGGAGTTGTGCGCCGCGGCGTTGGAGTGGATGAGGAAGCCCCTGGAAGCAGTGGCGTTGTCTGGGGCGGCCTTCTTCTCCGGCGAGCTTCGGCTACTGTGGGCGGCGATGAGCTTGCAATTGGAGAGGTGCGGTGGCTAATCGAGCGAGCTAAGGTGGCGAGGAGAGTCAGGGTGAGGAGAGGAAGCTGTGGGCGTGCTCAATTTGATCGGAGAGCGTCTCTATTTATAGGGCGAGGGGGTGCTGCGGGGTGCCCGTGGTGGTCGTTCATGGCGCCGGCGTTTGGAGCGGTGAAGGGGCAAGCTAGGGGGCGCGTTGTGTAGGCGACGTCTAGGCGGAGCTAACGCGCGTGATGGCACGCCGAATGATGGTCTGTGGCGGGCTGGCGACGGTGGCGTCCTCGCAGTACCGTGGCGGAAGGTTTTGATCATGGCGTTGGCGTCCGTGCTTCCGCGAGCCAGTGGGCGTGTCCAGGAGGGAGCAGAGGCTGTGGTGATCACGCGTGCGAGGAGAGAAGACGAGGGAAGGACGAGCGCGACCAGGCGAGGTGGTGTACCGTGGCGTCCAGTGCCATGCCAGGGCGCGCTCACCGCGTGCCTGGCAGGTTTTCTGGCGTGTCTGGGCACGCTTCGTGTGGCCAATGCCGTGAGATTTTCGAGCCAGGGAGGGTACTAGCAGGTTCAGTGATGTGTGGGCTACCTAGTTGACATGGTACAAGGGGCCAGAGGGGAAGAATAACCATGAGTGGCATGGTGGTGTCCGTGAGCATCGGCATGGAGGAGTTCTTGATCATGTCTCCACTTTAAACGAAGCAAAGGGGCTGGGATGATGCAGAGGATGTACAGGGAGGTTGATGATCACAAGATTAAAGAGGTGGAGGCTAAAATCCAGTGGACATTTGAGTGTATGATCAAAAGGAAATCATGCCTGCCAAGTGTTCGATGATATGGCCGCATGAAACTTCTTTTCAAATTTTGAAATTCTTTTTGGTGCACTTCATTTATATAAATAGAGAAAGTGATTGGTGGTGGTGGTGGTCAATTTGGTGAAGATTTGTGAGATTTCAAAATGAGGGTTATCTTCTCTTTGATTTAAAGTCTCCACTTGGCACCTCTTTGCTGGTCAACCTGGTCAACATCAGTGCTGGTGGTCAACATGAAAGTTGTTCACCATCATTTGGTCTTGGATGAGGTGGTCATAGTTTACCAAGTTTTGTTTAGGAATCAGAATATAAATGGGTGCAAAGTGGTGAAGAAAATAAAAATGGGACATATGACCATTATCATATGTGAATTGAATTTGAGATTTTCTTTGATTTGATTCTTGTTTCTTTGATGCATTTGTGTTTGTTTATCATATATAAGTATTCTACAAGCAAGAGAGCAAGCAATGGTGGCCCTTAATGAAGATTTGCAAATTTGGCTAAGTGTATGTGAGTGAATTTTGGGGATTTTCTCCCTATTTGATTTCTCTCTTTTTGATTTGATTTTTCTTGACTCTAAAGTGATTCTTATTAGTTTAGAAACATTTTCAAACCATTGAAACCATTCCAAAGGGTCTAGTTCAAAGATTTGCAAAAATGGCCATAATACATAAGAGGTGATGTGTCAATTTTACTTAATCTTGAAAATTGTTCTTCTTGCTTTACTTGGGCATGGGTTAGGGTCAATTTAGTATTAGATTAGGTTTATCAATGGTTTCACACCCTTCGGTCAAGGTTTAAAGGCATAGGGCAAGAATTGGGGATTATGGCTATGTGTCACATATGCCTCTATGCATAAATTGTATTTGATTTTTAATTTGACTTGGCTTGACCCAATTGAGGTTGTGGAGTGTTGAAATGGTATATAGGAGTGATCCCACCATTCACAACAAGTCTTAGGGTCAAGATCCTCAAATTCACAAATTTGCATTTTACTCTCATATGCCTCTATGGCATTTTTAGTTTCTTTGGATTTACTTTGGATTTGGTTTGATAAGTGCTAGGTAAGGTTTATGAAGGTTTTCCAAACCTCTCAACAAAGTAGAAAGGTCTAGGGTAAAGATTTATAAAAATAGCCATAGGCACATATACTTTTTTCTTATTTAATTTCCTTTTATTTTATTTTAACTAGAGTGATGAAAAGAGGGGTGAGGTTTAGGGTTTAAGATTATTCAAAGTACTATAACAAGCAATCATGGCAATAGTGCAAGAATTAAGCAAGATTACTATAGATCAAACTGAATTGAATAAAAGTTTTTGTTAGTTCCAAAATTTGGAAAAAGGGAAATTCATTTTGTTTGTTTTTGAAATTTTTGGGATGTTACAAATGATCATCACCATCTAACTCAAAGGAATATGTGAAAGGCCAATGTATTACCTCAAGGTATCAAGGTGGTTCCTGACAAACCATATTATAGGATCTATAGTCGTAGTATCAAGGGCGCTCTCAAGTGTGTAGCTTGATCGCATCATTCATAGAGATCTCAAAACTTTGCATCATATTCCTTGGTTGCCATTTGGCTTTCCCCTTGTAAGGTTTTAGAGCTTGTTGTTATCTTAAAGACAAGCTTTAGTTTTTCTCAAAAGCATATCCCATATGAAAAACTTGTTGCATTTACGTTGGAGGTTCTATTCTATTGTCTTTTATAGAAATGCCAAACCTTTCATTTTGTAATTTACCCCCTTTGGTTTTATTTGGTGTTCCTCTACATGATGTTCTAGGGTTGTTGTTAGCTTTCAAACAAACCCAAGTTCATTGAAATCGAAGTTCGTATGGGAAACTTTTGGAATATTTAGTACATACTGTTATGTACTTCTGGATCTATTAGTGCGAATATCTAGACCCATGTACTGTCTGCGAATGTACCGTGATAAAAACTCTCCTATACTTTCCCGAACGTTCACCGAGACACTTGTTTTTTGTTCAGACGGCTAGACATATCTAGCCGAGCGAGATTGTTTGTCCTACCCTAGGATAGCCGTAATGGTTGGATTTAGTGGGGGCTATATAAAGGGGCCTTCTTACCCAATGGTTCGCCAAGGCTTAAGCAAGTTTTTGCCACCACAACTGATCTTATTGATGTTGCTACATATTTGCCCTTCCCATTATTCTTGCATCTATCTTGAGGGAAAAGATAGATGAGATCTAGACATACTATTTCACCAATCAATATCTCTTCTACTTGGATACGCCTTTCGATATATATTTTGGAGTAATTTTATGATATCCTCCTTTGTTATTTGTCTCATACTCCTCCATATATAACTTTTGCTGATTTGTTGGGATTTGGCAATGAAAGACTTGAGAAACACTATCGCCGCTCATAAATATGTATATATATGCTCACCTCTATGAACGCACATACGCACCTTATCCTATAAGCATTGTATGAAGAATATTCCGTTTTTATGAGATATTAAAGTGTCAAACATAATGTTTGATCTTTGGTGAACTGAAGGCGTCACTGCCATTTTAACCAACCATAGGTTCATTCTTTGTATTTTTTAAGGCTTGTTGCAGAGGAGCTGAATTCGGCAGCTCACCTGATGGAAAAAAAAACTAAGGGTTGAAAGTTGAAGCAAGCACACTCGGTAGGGCCATCCACATCATAACGGATCGCCGAAACGTGGCAGCCAGGTCAACCGAACGTGCGTTTCCAGCACCAATAGCAGCCTTCGTTTTGATTCCGCACTATCCATCATCCAGATAACGCAGGATACCCCTCCTGATTCTCCCACTTGGTTCATCTATCCATTTTCCAACCACATGCGAATCCCATCCGTCCAAAGCCGCCACGACCATAAGATCCACCGTCCGTTCCAACCGCACGTCCCCAGCCGGCCGCAGCCACCAGCCGAGCGCAGCTCAATACAAAACCAATGGCAGCGGCCAAGAAGCGGAGCCACACACACACGCGCGGTCACCGACTACTCCTACTCCATTGCCGTAGTGTGCCGGAGTCTCAGGTCTAAACAGCCCGAAGAAGAAGATGTCGTCGGTCAGTGCCAGAGCTCCCGTGGCCGCTCTTCGGCCATCGGCGTCGTCGCCGAGCTCCCGGTTCCTCGGCGACTCCGGCCGTGTCGCCCTTGCCAAGTCGATCGCACGCCGCGACGTCGCCGTCCAGGCCAAAGGCGCGTGGCTCCCCGGCCTCGCCTCCCCTACCTACCTCGACGGCAGGTCAGCACTCACATCACTAGAACAACATGATACATTTCTGCCATGCGCGCCATACGTAGCTGCTGTTACATTTCCTACGACCGTATGTACTGATGACGATGATACATGCAGTTTGGCGGGTGACAATGGTTTCGACCCCCTTGCGCTGGCGGCGGACCCGGAGGACCTGCGGTGGTTCGTGCAGGCGGAGCTGGTGAACGGGCGGTGGGCGATGCTGGGGGTGGCCGGGATGCTCATCCCGGAGGTGCTCACCAAGGCGGGGCTCCTGAACGCGCCCGAGTGGTACGACGCCGGCAAGGGGGAGTACTTCGCCTCCTCCTCCACGCTCTTCGTCATCGAGTTCATCCTCTTCCACTACGTGGAGATCCGGCGGTGGCAGGACATCAAGAACCCGGGCTCCGTCAACCAGGACCCCATCTTCAAGAGCTACAGCCTCCCCGCCCACGAGTGCGGCTACCCCGGCAGCGTCTTCAACCCGCTCAACTTCGCACCCACCATCGAGAACAAGGAGAAGGAGCTCGCCAACGGTACGTCCTCGAGAATCTACTGATTCTTCTAAAGTCTGAACCTTCGGTTTCTGACTCCTGTATGCTGAACTTTGTCGATCTCGGTGTGTTTTCTTCAGGGAGACTGGCGATGCTGGCGTTCCTGGGGTTCCTGGTGCAGCACAACGTCACAGGGAAGGGCCCGTTCGAGAACCTGCAGCAGCACCTGGCTGACCCGTGGCACACCACCATCATCCAGACCTTCTCCCAGGCACCGGTCGAGGAGGTTGCGGCCGCTTTGAATTGATTCATCTTGAATTTCCAGAGCAAATTCTGTTGGTTCTTCGAACAAATGGAGCAGGGAAGGGGATGTACAGTGTGGTGGAGGGGTGTTAGGTGGACGTTTGCACGATTAGGTGGACAGTGCAAAACCGTGTAATCTTAAAATTTCAGGTGGTGAAACTTTGTTCTTGTGGACCTCTTGGGTTCACCAATGGCTTCTAACTGAAGTTGTGTACTTGTAATATCACTCATGAGTGTGTTTTTTGTTTCAACATGGCAAGAGATAGTTCGAATCATTTGTCTCAAATCCAATGCGATGATATAGTAATACTATCCAGAAGTACAACTGCATAAAACTGGATGCAAGTAAATGGACGTTGATGTAGAACGGCGTAAACTCAATGTGTTATCGTTTGTCACAGTTCACAAGCAAGAGTTCCTGTTACTTACATCTGCACAGGTTGCAAAAGGAGAAAAAGGGATACCGTGTATCAAATCACAGACATACAACATCTGTCGCAAAACTACATCTTTGTGATATGGAACACGAGTCACAATTACACTCTTTCAACGTGTTAAAGTAGTTAAAATTTCAAGATCCTATTGGATGAGCCAACCGACTCAAACAAAAGTTCAGAACTTGCATCTGTATCCGCATCAGCTTTTCCTACCTAGCAACTGAAAGCAATTTGAACTACGCTGTAACCTCAGCTGTTGGTCCAGCAGAATTCTTTTGCTGGTGCACTGCAGAGAACTACACGACCTACCCTTGGCACATACAGTCTGGGGCAGGGTAAGTATAGATAGACTGCGTTGGCTTCCTCAGCCGGATTTGCCCATATCTACCCTTGTGGCCTGCCTGTACAGCCTGCTGAAACCCTGACCACTCCATGCTCTTGTTCACAAAGACGTGTCCAAGCAATGCCATGTTTGGCCTTATCGTCTTCAGATTCCTATAGGTCCGGTGAGCCAGCTAGATCAACAATGACCATCTAGTCAGGACTGTTAGAGACAGAGGAGTAATCTAGTTAATACAGAAGCCAACAGAACTTACCAGTGCATTATGCATATTGCCAGGAGATGCTGAGATGAAAACGTCACTGTGCATGCTGATATAGTAGTCAAGAGCTGCTAGCACAGAAGCCTTCCCTTCAACCTTGGTAAGTTCATCTTCAGACGCAAGGCTCCTCTTGTCTTCCATCAGTGGGAAAAGTTTGCGCAAGCTAGAGATTCTAGCTTCACCACCATACACCTGAATAGGTATTGTATATTAGAACTTTCTATGTTCACTACCAAGAATGAGTAAGCGCACAGAGAGTCAAACCTTGTGAGAAGCAAGATAAAGTCGAGTGCTGTTGTCAAAGCCAAGCGCCACTAGTATCAGTCCAATCTCTTCTGGAGTCAATGGGCAGCGGCCTGTGTTTCGAAGCTCCTCATCAGTTAGCTGTGAATTCAATACCCTCCCTTGCCAGATAACTTGCCTGTACTTAGCCAGAGCTAACTTTTCAGCTCTACCACCGCCAAAGTCACAGGCAGAATGTGCAGCCATATCCTGGAAAATATAAGGTCAAGCTTGAGATGTTTCAGAGTAGCGATTCCCTGAAGACAACAGAGAGTACACATAGAAGTTCCAATATTGCAGAAGCCCTTCCGTTTACCTTATCGAAGCGGAGATGTAAAACTGCATATTTTCCAGCCTGGTTCGTGTTTTCTTCTACACGTTGTTGGGCTAATTCAGTAGAATGCCCCTGGACTGGAGATCGCAAACGTTTCTCAAGAGTCCTCCCCAGTGAGATAATGTAAGGCAGAAAAACCAGCGCTTCAAAGTTAACTTTACAACGCAGACGTTGAATATCCGCAGGCAAATCATCAAATGCAAGGCGGTGAGAAAAGGGGGCAATGGCAGCAATGCCGTAGCTGACAAGGAAATAGCAGGTACATGAGATTGTCGGTGAAGGTTTCTCGTCACAGAGTAACCAAATAATGAAGTTAAACAATGAAGAGTTGCATGCTAATACTATAGAACTAGCTCAGTGGCCATCAACCCGGGGTAAACATGAACAGCTGATTCTTAGCATTGTTATGCAATGCAATATATGTCAAACAGCTATCGTTGCGAAGGGTATTACAGATATTCTTCACATAGAAAGAGTTTGGGGAAGTGACTGTATGACCCACAAACCTTTGCAGAATTGGACCGACATTCTCTATATACCAACTAGCTGAGGCATGAAGAGGTGCAGTTTTTATTCTTGTGGCGCGGATTCCTGTGCCATAGAACTCTCTTGTGCTCCATGAAAATTCTTTTGGCAGATATTTCACTATTGAAACCTCACGTCTTAGGGTGCTGATGAAGTGATCCACATTAAAAATATCTTCGAATGAGCTGCAGTTGTAAACCCAATTTACTTCCAATTCAATAGGAGAAGATAAAAGTTAACAGGATAATACTCTGAAACTCTAAAACCACCTTGAGTCTTTCCAAACAGGGTTTACTTCAAGATGCGGGATCACAAGAGTAGCGTTCAAAATCTTAGCAACCGCAACTGCATCACATATCTAGAGAACAAAAAGAAAGAGCTCAGTAATCTAAAGTCTCGACCAACCAAGTTAATCTTAAAATCAAACACCACGAAATTGGTACGGAAGAAGTGCATTACCCCCATTCTTTGCTGGTTCAGTCCACCATCAAGAAATACTTGGATGTACCCAAAAGGTAAATCTACAATTTATGAAACCAAATGCTTAGAAAACTGATTTCTATCACAGCAGGAGACATATTGTTACCTAACCATGTTTTCTCAGAAAGTTACCATGAGCGCCCGGTGACTTTAAGCATGGTTTCCACCCCTGATAGGGCAAGGGTGTCCACAGATCTCTCTTTTGTTCATCTGGCTGTACAGAAAGCAAGTTACAACTTACAAATCGATTTCAATGTAACCATTCCAGTTTTCATCTGAGTTGTGAGTACTCACGATCGTCCATTGCAAAGCCTGATTCAAAAGAGACTCGTGCATTGGCTTAGGGGCATTCCACTCCTGCAGTAGATTGATATTGTCCACATTATATTAACCTTAAAAATATAATTTGCAGAAATCTTTACTAAAATCTACTTGAGCTGCAATCTACATAACCAAAGGCCACATTAATCCAGTACCTATGTTATTCCCAATACTGTCAAAGAGGCCAGATACAGTCTTACATTTCCGCATATTGCATATAAATCGAGGAGCGAAATATTGTAGACCACTTTCCAAAACAAAATATCAGATGCACATACAGTGACATGATGTTACCCATTAACAGAATCCAGATCTTTACATAGCTTTGCACACTTACTTATTTCCAGGCAACTACGCATCGATACAATAGAACATACACTAACTCAACTAATTTAATTCGTAGAACAAGATTTAAAGAAAATCATGAATTCACCACACCACGCCATTTCACCCTCCGCACATAATCCTACCCAGCCGCACCTATAGAATATACCCAACTTTCGCGCATCCCAAACGATCGAGCTCCGCAGAGTAGAAAAGTAGAAACGAGAATCGTAACAAGTAGCTTGAAAAGCCAAGTAGATCGCCAATATCACGCTACACCGGCTCAAATCGAACCGCCAGAGAAGGAGGAGGGTGACTACAGGGGACGCACTGAAAATAGGGAAGGGAAGGCGCGGCCGAGCGGGCAGAAGAGCGCGGGGAAGATAGCCGGGAGGAGCACGACAGCCGCTGCTGCAGCCAACGCCGGGGCCCTCGCCGGAGACGGCGAAGACGACGGCCTCCGCATCTCCAGTCCCTGATGCGAAGCCGAGGTGGAACTGAAGTCTACAAGGCCGCTAACAATGGACTGAGATGAGAAAAGCCCGCTAAGGGCTCGTTTGGCTGTTGGGACCGAAATTCCCCGGGAAAATATTCCCGGCCGGGAATAGACTGAAACAGGAGCAAAACTCCGGGATTCTATTCCCGACCTCCGGACTAGGGGAAAAATCTCCCCGGGAAAAGGCCGGGAACCCGCCGGGATTCGACTAACCAAACGAGCCCTAAGAGGTAGAAGTGGGCTTATATTCATTCGGCCCATTCTTTCGACTCTGGCAAGCGGGATTTTTGCAGAAAGAAGATAGGAGACATTCGGAAATGCGCTTTTATCCCATTTGCATATGCTTTTGGCATCAGGAAAAAATATTTTAAAAAGTAAAAAAAAAAGATTCTCGTGTATACATCGATATTCTATGTGTTCACTCTAAGCTTCACGGAAAATCAACTTTTTGTGTCTTGTGTAAACAAGATAAAAACAAAATCCCGTGAAGAGTTTTTTTAGCACCAAATTTACTCTTCTTTATATAACATATGACAAAAATTATTATATTTTGTAAAACAACTTTGCGAGCACATACAACATCGAGATGTATGCACGAAATTTCTTGTAGGAATTCTTTTAACATTTTATAGTGCATTTAAAGCGTATTAAAAAAACAGGAGCATATGCTCCTGAGTGACATTGCATTAAAAGAAGGAATCCTTCTCAAAGGGTGGAAATCTAATCTGGCTCATGGGTCCATATGAATCTTGAAAACATATTTTTTAAATGTTAAATATTAAGAAAAATATATCGGGGGTGGTGTTTTGGAACATGGGAGCATATGCTCCCTATATTTTGAAATGAATCTTACACATATTTTAAGTTTTAAAAATATTGAAACAAAAAATTCGCACGTACATCTTCACGTGCTACACGCTCACAAAGTCGTTTCATAAAAAATGAACTTATCATGTGACGTGTGTAAAAGACAAAATTCAGTAAAACAATGCTTTTCAGATTTTTCTTTTTTTACATAGGCCACAAAAAATATTATTTTTTCGTGAAACTTGACGCATAGACATATATTATGAAGATGTACATGTAGAATTTTTTGTCAAAATTTTTTTATACTTCAAAATATGTTTTGTTGGTAGAGGGAGCATACGCACCCGGGAGCCGAATTGAATTTCCGATATCGAATGCATATCTGAACATTCTACGTTCGCACACAAATTTTCGGGGAAAACAAATATTTTTATGTTCAGTGTAAAAAAGAAGAATTTCGATGCTCCAAAAAAACTTTTCACGAAACAATATTTTGTATTTTTGCATGGACTACATGAATTTTTTTCCTGAAAATTTGTGTGCGAACATAAAATGTCTGGATGTACGCAAGTTTTTTGTTTGGATTTTTTTCAACATTTAAAAATTGTTTTTATGCATTTCCGTAATAGGTTCATATGCACTTACGAGACAAAACACCACCTCCTCTCAAAGGTCTCCTTTCCTTTCGCAAGCGTCGCGTTCTACTTTTCTGTGGGTTGTAGTTTGGCAAATTCTCGCTTTCTCCTTGTTAGGTCTCTCACTGTATGGTTGCATGTTCGGCAAATATCGCAACGGGGAGCAAAGTGAGATAGGATGAGAGAGGGGGACAAATGAGATGTGAGAGATGCATTTTTTCCCTTTTATTTTTGAATCCGAATTTTTAAACAAAATATCTTAATAAACATTTGTCCACATTACAAACCTATTTTATTTTTTGAGCTCCTCCGTCAAGATCATCAAATAAATCTCATGTTAACAGGTTTCAAGTTCTTTTTGTATGTCTAAAACTACTACAAATGTACTTTTGGTTTAGTGTCATTTGTGGGAATAGGGATGAGATAGAGGGGACACGGGAGCAATGGGAGATGTTTTTTTTTTGTATCGGAATTTTCAAATTAGAAATCTTGAAAAGTTGTTGTCCAAAACTAGATTCCATGTCAACAGGTTTTAAGAAACAAGTTTTTCTTCTAAAACTACTACAGATGTACTCGAGTTTGTTTGTAAATTTACTCAACTTCTTGCAGAGGTGTAATTTGGTTATCGCAGGGACGGAGCCAGGAAAGTGATATAAGAGGGGCCAACTACATGTAAAAAAATCTTGGAGGGGACCATATAGCTAAATTTAGGTAATACTGCAGGTCAAATCATAATATTAACATGGGCATTTTCAGAAAAATTTCCATCATGAGTGGGGCCATGGCCCCAGCCAGCCCCCTGCTGGCTCCGTCCCTAGGTTATCGTGTACTTTGTGGGATGGCGATGAGAGAGAGATGAACAGAGGAGGGTTGAGAGATGAATTTTATTTCCTTTTTTAAAATCTGATTTTTTAAAATAGAATATCGTGAGACATAGTAAAAAAAAGTCCTTCCATCCCAACCCATTAGTCCCCAAATACTTTGACCCGAGACTAATGGGGTCTTTAGTCTCGGTTCTGCTGGTGAATCGAGACTAAGCTGGTCCGGACTAAAGGATACCCTTTAGTCTCGGTTGGTGCTTTAGTCCTGGTTTAGTCTCGGTTGGTAACACCAACCGGGACTAACCAACCGAGACTAAAGGTACCCTTTAGTCCCGGTTGGGTTTTTTCTGGTTTTTACTTCCCACTCACCCTTCACCCCCCCCCCGTGTATCACCTTTTTAACACTGTAAAATAGAAAAGGAAATGATAGAAAATTCAAAAAATAAAATCTTTTGAGATTCCTGTATGTTACACAACCTACTATTAGGGAAAATTAAGAAATTCGAATTTTCTCTTTTTTTGCAAAAAAAGGTTTAAAAAATGGTAAAACCGCATTAACTTTTGCACACGACGTCGGAAAAACGTATAATATATAAAAATCATCGTGGGAAAAGTTACATCCGAATCCACCGGGGTTAACCCGATTAGCCAATTTTTAGATTCTCAAAATTCCAAATGAAAATACGAAAACATGAAGATTTTAGCTTTTGTTATAAATTAACGATTTTATAAATTTTTATTTTTTTTAAAATTAAAATTAATAATTGCATCCTGCATAAATATTACTATTACTTTTACCCAATTTTTAGATTTTCAGTTTTTTTAGGTTTTAGGTTTGGCAAAAAAAATACAAATTAAAAAGTTAATGTTTATTTATTTATTCAAGATTATTATTACATCATTAATTTTGTTTATTAAAAGAATTATTTAAAATTCAAACAAAAAATAAATGTAACATTGACCAACATGTTAATAGGATTGATATGATACTAGTATCACATACATGCGCGAAGCACTTGGATGCGGGACGGAATGGAACTCGGAAGTTAAGTGTGCTAGTGCTAGAGTAGTGAGAGGATGAGTGACCGAGCGGGAAGTTTGACCACGAGTAAGTAGTTTGACTAGAGATAAGTGTAATTAGAGATAGAGACTAAACTATGCAAATAACTGAAATAATAGAAATTCCAAAAAAATAGAAAAAAATGGAGTAAAAAAAATAAAATTAGAAAATCTGGAGATATTTTCGCCCCGATGCGCGGAACCCACGTGGATGGACCTTTAGTCCTGGTTCGTAAGCAACCCCAGGGGGGGCTAGCCTGACCAACCGGGACTAAAGCCCGTTATGAATCGAGACTAAAGGGCCTTTTTCTACTAGTGAGAAATGTTCGTATAAATTACGAACCATTTTTTTTGAACTTTTCTTGTCAAGATATTCAAATTATATCTCGTCTTAATAGGTTTCGAGAAACTTTTATTTTGTACTTCCAAAACTAGTATGGACGTACCGCGTTTGGTGCAATTGCACTCAATTTTTTACATCGTTGTACTATGGTTTTACCGTACTTGGTGAGGATGGGACGAGAGATAGCGTGACATAGGAGGGGTGAGACACGTAGTTTTCTCCTTTTATTTTTAAATCTGAATGACCGAAACAAAATATTTTGAGATCTGTTTGTCCAAATTACGAACCATTCTCTCGCCGAGATATTCAAAATTTGATTCCATGCTGACATGTTGCAATTTTTTCACTTCAGAAGTACTGTAGTTGTATTTGGGTTTTATTATCACGTGTGTACTCAGATTTGTAATTGAGTTGTACTTTGGGTTTTAGTGTACTTTTGTAGTACTTTGGTTTGGTTTTAGTGTACTTTGTACTTTTGAAAATACAAGCAGCCGGGTTATATTGCAAGTGTACTTAATTTTTCATTGAGTGGTTAGTATACTTTTGTACTTTGATTTGTCGTGTATTTTAATGTACTTTTATACTTTGGTTAGCATGTTAATTATCCAGATGAACTTTATGTTTGTGTGCCTGGAGTACGGTAGCAGTTGGTTTGCATGCATGCCAATGGAATCACTAAGAGCATCCCCACTCGCTTCCCACGCCCAAATCCGGACGAAACTACCTCCGGATTGGACGAAATTAAGGCGTGGGGAGTACCGTATTTCCAGGTCCACCCGGAGTTCGGCGGATAGAGTTTAAATTCAAACAAACCGCCGTCCCGCGCTACAAGTACGGCCAGTTGATCGGCAAAAGGAGCAAAAGGATCAGCCACGATCGGCGATCGGAGGGAATTACACGGAAACAGCTCGTCGGCGTCCCGGCCGGCGCGGCTTCGACGGACCAGTTTCCTCACACGTCGTGGCCGAGCGGGGCGGCGGATGATGAACCAGCGGCAGTGGACGTCGAAGCAGCCGCGATCGACGAGGTAGATGGTGAGAAGACGAGGTATGAACGGCGGAGACGACGAAGGACCGCCGGAGTGGCTCGGAGGATGTCGTTGCGGTGGCCCTGGTACCACCTCGTCTCCTCGTCCATCGGTTCCATGTCGCCGCCGCCCATGAGGAACGCCAAGTCGTGTTCCTCTTCTTCGCCGCCGCCGTCGTCTTCGCAGGCGATCCGGACGCCTTGGTTGGCGAGCATCTCCCGCCACCTGCCGTCGAACTTGTCGTTCCTCCCGTCGGCGTGCGTCCTCAAGTCGGCCCAGCACTTGTCGATCGACGACTGCATCCTGTCGGCGGGATTGCCCGTCTTTTGAGCTCTTTGAGCTTCTTCTCGCCGAGTTCGGGCGCCCTTCCGCCGCTTTGCCGCCGGAGCGTCGGGGTTGTACTGCTCGGTCTTGCTCTTCGACAGGGTCGTGCGGACTTCCTTCCACTTCTCGCACTTCTCGAGGCGGGCGTAGACGTTGAGGAACTTGAACTGCAGGCCGGTGTCGTCCGTGTACATGTCCAAAGCTCGGCGCAGCTGGGGAAAAAGAGCACGGCGATGCGGGTCAGCTAACGACGATGTACCTCGGTGATGCGGGTCGACGGAGCATACCTTTTGCTCCATGTCGTGGCCGCTGATCGGCCGTTTCGCACCTCCCGTATGCCGTGCCATTTGCCGCACGCCGTCTGCATGATGAGCCCCCAATGGGTGGCCATTGCCTTGTCTCCCGGAACACGTTCATGTTCGTCTTGTTGAAGTAGGGATCGACGAGTTTGCGCTCCTCGTACGCCTGCTTCACTCGAAGCCAATATGTGTCGAACGACCGATTGGCCCCGATTATGCCGTTCGTGGACACGGTCATCCAAGCTTCGGCGAGGCACTCCTCTTCCTTCGGCGTCCATTTGATACGCGGTTCGGCGGGCGAGTCCTTCTTCCTCTTCTTCTTCCCCTTCGACAGGTTGGCGGCGGCTTGAGTTGGCTCTTCTTCTTCCTCGCCTTCTTCTTCGACTTGGCTTCCGTCGGCAACATCCTCGCGATGCTCGTTGCGCGCCGCCACGCTGCCGTCGCCCTCGTCTCCTCTTGCGTGAAGAACCCCGGGCACGCAGCGGCGGCGGTCATGAAGAATCCCGGCTCGCAGCGGCGGCGGTGGTGCCGGAGGTGATCATCTCGTGGATCTCCTCTTCGTTCGGCGCCGCCATCGCACCGAACGCGAGCGGCCCTCGTCGCATGGCCGGCGAGGTGTCCTCGAACAGGCCGCCACCGCCGACGCCAAGCTCGGGCGGCGACGGTGTGGGCTTGGACGGTTGGACGTAGGCGCCCTCTTGGAACACGGCAGTCGGCGACGGCGAGTACAGCGAAGGCGAGAAGACGGGGAACTTGTTGTACCTTGCGTCGGCCATTGGCCGGGAACATGCCGCTATAGGCCATGCTGATCAGCCTCGCTTGTTCCTCCTGGCCGCCTCCGCCGACCTCTTGGCGGCGGCTCTTTTCACCCTCTCCGCCCTGGCGCTTGTTTCCACGTCTCGTCCGCCGCCCACTCGGCGTTCGACATGCCCGGCGGCTGTCTTCTTCGCGCATCTTCCTCGCCGGCGCCTTCGGCGGCATTGTGGTGGACGAAGACGAGGAGGAGAGTGGTGGTGGACGAGAAGACGCCGGAACTGGAGCTGGAAGACGAGGAGATTGGGGGATTTCGGCGGGAGAGAATGGGGATATGCAAGCAAATTGGAGGGAATGGGGATATGCAAGCAAATTGGAGGGAAAATCGACAGGATTAGGTTTTCCATCGCCGACTACGCGGGTCCACACGACGTTTCGCGCCAAAACCTTTCGTCCGAGTCCCCGAGCGCGCCCGGGGTGTGGCGTGGGCTCGCGGATGGATTAAGAACCGAAAAACGGGAACGGCGACGGGCCGAATGCCGTCCGGATGGAAAACGTCGCTCGCCTCGTCGGGGACGAGTGGAGATGCTCTAAAAAACACACTCTTCACAAGTTAGTCATGCATTTATGTGGGCTGAACCGACCTTCCCAAAGGTCGATCTTTCTTAGTCATATAGAATTGTCGTCTTAGTTGATTGAGAAATTACTATGTGTAATTTCTAATTCTATGTTGTTGATTTTTTTTTCAAGAGTACGGCATAAAATGGTGTACCATTTTTACGAATGGAAATGCCAAAATTCCACATTATAAATGGACCAGCGTGTGTCTCACATACACTCGCGACACCACACCACACAACAACTGCTCCTTGTACGGCAACCACCCTATACATAAAGTTGCTTTGAGGTGGGGGTGGGGGACTCTAGGTCACATCGTGCATCTCGATCGCCTTTTTAAAAATCGACTTGTAAATAGCAAAACATGGAAATAGTACAAATATTATTCCATTAATTAGATATGTAAATGAATCAGAACTTAATTTACACTAAAGAGAATATATTTACTCTCAGTTGCATCTGACTAATGTTTTTAGGCTAAATTTTCCTTTCTAGTGAAGAGAAAGCAAGTGATTCATCTATGAAAAGGAGTAGGAGACAAAAACATTACTACCTCCCGTTCCAATAAAATAAGTCTTTCATTATTTTTAAAAAGTAAAACCATGCAGTGCTTGAAGAAGTTTTTACGAAATTCATTAAATGCAAAATATAAAATCAATATCATTAGATACATCATGAAATATATTTTGATGTGATATCCACGAAGTATCATAGTTGTTGATGATTTTTGTAAAAGTTTGCTCGAACTTTACTTCACTTGACTATTCAAAAAAATTATAAACCGTGTTCACTGAAACAGAAGAAGTAGCAATTATGAACCATGGATGAGGGGTCAGAGCCGAGGGACGGAAAAATGAAGGCATCTGCCATAGACATAAAAAGCACTAAGGGGCGATTGCGACTTACAAGACATTTTAATGTGGTAGAAAACAAGGTTGGAAATTGTGACTTTCTGCGACCGAAGGGATTTGGTGACAAGAAAGGGAGGATAATAAGATAAGATTATGCTTAGTAACACTTATATGGGCCAATGGATCTTGATCCTACGGTCAAGTTAAATGGTTATTGAAAAATCCAAAAGGTCGTTTGTCATATATGAATACTTACATAATTAACAACATTAATAGAATGTAAAGAGGAGAAGTACACTTCTGCACCTAGAAAGAATCAGGTATATGAGATTTGCAAGCAGTTAACACATTGATCACTTCATTGGCCTAGAGAATCATCAACCATCCAAATGACAGAAGAATCATGTTTCCCAAATCAAAATATTATATAGACATATCATTCTCGAGAACTTCTAAATCTCTTCATATATAAACTATTTGGAATTGTATTATCAAAGTTAGTGCCAAAATTTTACATTTATGTACTTCACAGACCCCACTTACATGCTATGTTAAAAAAAACTGCCTTAGTCGGCACTTAACGGAGGATGAAAAATCCCGACACCTAGCTTATAATGATTGTTTGTTTATATTAAACTTTTGAGAGTGGACTTTTGGAGCAGGTGCTTGGTGAGCACCCGTATCCATACCGTGTATACTGCATGAAGATTCGTGCAAATTCTTTTTGTTCCCCTCTCAAACAATTTCTCATTTTTGTATCTCTCGCACCACACATTGTTTGAACAAAAAAATCTGCAGATTACTTAAACATAACAATTAGAACATGGGAAAAATATTTTTGATTTTTTATTTCATTGTGTAAATATATATTTCAAGAATTTATTTTGAATTTTAAATAATTTGAAATTTGAAATTGCACGAAAAAAATTCCGAGATATTTTTGTCTCATTCCATTTGTTATTTTTTTAGTGAATTGCAAAAAAATCAAATCAAAAAATTACATAATTTAAGATATATAAAAAAGAGAAACTGAAAAAGTGTGAGGGTGCGCAGAGCGCACCTGCTCTCTCACACTTTTTCCTAAACTTTTTAACCTTTTGGGCAACTTATGTGTATGCACACATTCTTATACATATAATATCATCTCAAGGAAGCTAAGTTAACCTCATACATTGCATGGTGTTGAAATACAAAGAGACGTTGTAGGAATACAATTCTAAGGTCTATAGCTGCACATATACTAGCACTATATTTAAACATATATGCCACAAAAGTTGCATCATTTGTTTTCCATTTTTTTGAAACATTTCCACACAATAAAGCTTTGGATAAACCCGATACTTTTAGAGCAGCGAAGCATAAATTTGATTTTTTTTTAAATTATTGTGCACCCTTAGACCTATTGTTGTGTGTGTATATATATAAGTGTTCACGACCATTTCAGTCTGTATAAATATCACGAGTAACTATAGGCTAACGAATATCTTGTGTTCTTGACAAAGATTCCTAGACAGTATAATTGCCTAACTTCGACGGGTATCGAGTTGCTTAACTAATTACTGTATGGTGTGTGTAGGGTTTATCTTCGAGTTAGTGCCATTGCTTGTCCATTAGTTTTTATGGTCCAATATGCACTTGAATAGTCTTGGCAGCGAGCTGTGCACTAGAGGGGCTCTAGTCCACCCTTCACGAAAGTTACAAAAGAATCCCTCAATTGGAGGTCCCACGTTTGAAATTCATCCTTTAGTTAGTCAAATTACACGTGCCATTCATGACAGTTTTGGTTTTTTTTTAGATAGAAGGAACCCTCGAACGGGGTCTCTAAGTTTCATTAACAAACTAATGAACCTCAACGGATAAAACATGACAACCCCTCTGATCCACCTTAAAAGCTGAAAGAAATAACAACAAGAACAGGGTTTCCAAACTACGTTCTACTACAAGGAAAGAAACTAAAACAGATGGAGGTACAAGTCTTTTTCATCAGGAAGTATTTTGCGGAGTCCGAGCTAGGCAGTAATCCTTTTCCTCACGGGATTCCAGCCATGATTCTGCCCAAAGACCTCCTATGACACATGCGCCATCTTTTTAGCTCCCTGTATCAGCAAACTTCATAGCCCGTTTTTCTGCAATTTTGCCCAAGTGTTAATGAAATGATAAATCAAGAGGATAATGTTTGTGGGATCTCCCGGCCTAACTTTTTTTTTAAAAAAACGGAGGCAAAAGCTTTGCCTCATCCATTAATTAAAAAGAGAGTGCACAGTTTTTAGGAGAAAACCATGCGAAAACCTACAACAAGAGGGCAAGCCCACACAAACAGCACACACCCATAATCAAGCCTAACATAGACCCAACACAATGGTCCGCCCACTTTAGCAAACACAAACGACCACAAGACGACACGAACGAACACTCCAACACCGCACTGACAAGGACACTCCATGGCATTGGGGGTACCCGTCAAACAACTGTGGATCTAGGAAAGGCAACAGCCAAGGTGGCGAGAAAATCGCAAACCTCTCTAGCGACGACAACTCCGGGCTCATTTGCCAACAACCCTGACTTAACAACCCCATCAGCAATAGGAACCAAACGCCTGCTGGACACAGACGAAGAAGAGACTGCAACATCAACAACACAAATCTTCTCAAAGCCAAGTGCCTGATTCGACGGAGAAGCCACAACCGAGATCCCGTGCAAGTCGGACCTCACTTCCTCGATGGAACAACACATAACCACATCATCACGCAACTCCAGAAGCTCAGGCACCAGAGATGAATCCCCACCTATCTCATGTAGCTCTGGCGTGATTTGCAATACCGGAGCCAAGATCTCATCTATGCGCTCACCCTCAGAGACGGCCAACACAATAGGCCGCGACGACTGGCAGGGGCTGCCACGAGGAGAGAAACAACTGTAGAGATGTTGTTCCTCAACCAACGATGACTTCGTCTCAGCGGAGCCAAGCGGAAACAAAACTTGCGCGGTGGCAAGATCCAACCCACCAGAAGAACATGCCTCTATCGGCTCCAAAGAGACACCACCATGTGCCAACAACAGCTTGAGACTTTCCACCTCTTCAAGAAGAGGGCGCAATGCCTCCTCGACGCGGTTAGCGACCAACTGAGAGAGCTCCATGCGCAGCAAGGAAAACTGGCACTGAAGGCGAGAGTCGAAACTGGCGTTGTCATTGAACTCCTCGCAACACCTTGGAGAGTGCTTTGGCGACGATGTTGCAGGCGACGACGAGGGGCACACGACCTCAGCCCAACTTTGGGATGCCGATGGACGACGAGGCTGAGCAGACGGAGAGCGGCTCCGCTGGGTAGGATCACGTGCATCCGGAGAATGAGGACGACGACGAGCGTCCGAAGAGCGAGAACGAGCGGCGGGAAAGCGCGCATAGCAGAAACGCTCCCGATGACCAGGACGACGACAATGGATGCATCTGAAGGGCTCACGACATGTGCTGACCTGGTGGTCACGCTCGAGGCATCGAAAGCATCTCCCCTGAGCCCAGCGCTTGAAGGCGAGACTACGCTCGAGGCCATCCCTCTGAAGCAAAGACGATGGCTCGCGGCTGGGGTGACCCCCCCGACCCACATGAACCCAACCTTCATCGTCTCCAACAGAATCAACAGCAAGAGAGAGGCCGCAAAGCTTCACTAGCACCTCCTCATCATGGCGCACATCAGCGGCGTCACGAACCAAGCCAGAAACAACGCCTTTGGTGGCATCCAACGGTGATCGCGGAGTCAACTCTTCATCGTCGTCGTTTTTGTCGGAGCCCAAAGAAGTAGCCCGAAGCAAGCTCAGGGCTGGCAGCGCATTACCAGCAGGAAGGGGCACTTCAGCAGGACCACCCGAGGCAACCAACTACAACGACAAGGACCCAAGTCCCTCAATCAACACAGCAGGGTCGCACAACAGCCCATCCTGAGGGCGAGAACCGGTTGGAGGAGCTGCAGCCCTGACAGACCGATGGTGGTGGCGAGGACGAGACGAGCGTGGAGGCGGCGCATGCACCTCTTCCGGTAGGACAAAAGACACCGTCTCGGTGTAGCAAGGAGGGCAGGAGCTTGTGCACACGGCACAAGCAAGGATATACCCAACACCGGTGAAGGCATATCAGCGACGAGGTCCACCGCGAAGGAGGGATTGCAGTCCACGGTTGGAGGAGCATGCTGCAATGGCGGCTGCCTCATAGTAGCAGCAGCTGTGGGCGGCGGAGCCGGGGAGGCCGTCGTCGCAGGCTTCGAGAGAGGCCTAAGCCGCACCATTCGGCCCCAAACGGAAGCTTCAGACCTGCGGAGGGCAAGCGCAGCCTCGGCGAGCGCGGCGGAGCAAGCACGGGATGAGGCATCGGTACTATGGAGCTTGAGCCGCAGTGGTGCATTGACAGTTGGGGGCCCAACGGCAGCGCTGGGAGGCAACAACGCAGCCTGGCCTTCCCAGCGTGGTGGCACAAGACGGCGGCGGTGCGGCCAGGCCACCCGACAGGCCCGACGCGGTCACATGCCAGGGGAGCCACGAGCTCACCCATGGTGGCCCATGGCGGAGGTGCGGCGGACGCGGGGGCTGCGGTGGCGTCGAAGGCAGGGAGTCTTGAGCCTACAACAGAACCAACACCAACTTCCCCTGCTTCTTCCTCCTGATTCCTGAAGACATAGCAGACTGGCGGAGCAAACGCGAGTGCGGCCGCGGCGACCACATCGGCGGCCACGGCAGACTTCGGAGGAGGGTGGAGAGAGGACGACGAGCGGATTCCGGATCTGGCCGCGGATGAGGCGGAGGTGGCCGGTGGAGATAGATCAGGGCGGCGGCGTCGTGCCGTCACCTGCAGCGGCCATGGTCGCCCCTTCGCTCACCTCGCCCCCCATATCATGGAATTTCCCTTAACATATCTCAATTCTCTCTTCCTGGCCTAACTTTGAAAGCAAGCTTTATTTCTTGTTTTCAAAATGGTCCAGACAACCGCCACTATCCTATGATAATCGCTTTTCTATCCCGATGAGGGCATCTCCAGCGGCGCGACACATTTCGGACGTCCGAAATATCCGTTTGCGTCGCGCGGCGGACGCGAGACATACCGTTTTTGTCCGCGCGTCCGTTTGCACCTAGGGGTGGCTCCAGCGGCCCGACGCATTTCCGCATTTGCATCAATTTATGAAGTTTCCAAACAACAAAATAATGAAATCAACGAAGTCATAGTTATTACGTTCAAATTTTTAAAAGTCTATATGAAAATAAGATAGTATTTCTCTAGGCATGATCTTCATGGCCAGCCAATGTCCACTGATGCTCAACCAGATCCGTCTGCAGCCGTTTAGAGACGTTCTCGTTAGTGACTTCTACATTGATATGTAGATACTCGTGCCAAGATGAAGCTTTAGGAAGTGGCGCCACCAGCTCACCTTGGAATTTCCAGTGGTTCTCATTGCGGCCATCAGGACGCTCGTTCTCAACGATCATGTTGTGCATGATCACGCAGCATGTTATTACCTCATGCATGGTCTTCAGGGACCATGTTCTTACCGGGTGACGGACAATTGCCCATCGAGCTTGGAGCACACCAAATCCGCGCTCCACATCTTTCCTGCAAGCCTCTTGCATCTTGGTAAACCTCCTCGTCTTCTCGGAGTTTGGATTACGGACAGTATTCACCAATGTGGCCCAGTCAGGGTAGATGCCATCAGCAAGATAATATGGCTTGTCATATGCATTTCCATTGATCTCATAGCTCATCCGGGGAGCTTGCCTTGCATGAGCCGGTTGAAAACTGGTGATCGGTGCAACACATTCATTTTTGGAACCGGCCTTACCAAAGAACGAATGCCAAATCCATAAATCTTGAGATATGACAGCTTCAAGAATGACAGTTTTTCCCTCCTCATGCCCGCTGTACGCACCCTGCCATCCAAATGAAAAGTTTTTCCACTCCCAGTGCAATCTATGCTGCCAATCATTCCTGGGAACCCTCTAGACTCGTTGATAGATAGGAGCCGCCTTGTATTCTCAACAGTTGGCTCCCTACAGTAATACTCTCCGAACACGGCAATCACGGCTCGGCAAAACCTGTACATAGCCTCAAGGCAGGTGCTCTCACCCATTCGAAGATACTCATCGAATATATCCGCAGCCATTCCATATGAGAGGATGCGAATAGCCGCGGAGCATTTTTGGTAGGAGGTGAAGCCTAGCGCACCTGTTGCATCGGGCCTGCATTGGAAGTAGGGGTCGTAGTTTCTGACGCCCCATAGAATGATCAAGAACACGTCCCTTGACATCCTGTACCGGCGCCGGAACAATTTTTCCGGGAACACCGGATTGGTGAGGTGGAAGTACTCCTCGTGGAGGCGGGCCTGCCCTTCCACTCTGTTGCACGGCAGGTTTTTGGAGCGTCCCTTCACAGAGCCCCGGTGCTCCGGCCCCGTGTTTGAGGTGAACTCGTGGATCATGGAGGCCGCAGTAGTTGCCAATGTCTGCGTCGACTGATAGGACTCCTCGTCGGAAGAGGAGTCGATGACCTCCGCGCGGAACTTGTCCAACATCTGCCACATGTCCATCTGCGTACAAACTGCGGATCAATGGCCGCGCACAATAGCACCGAAAACACGAGTAAGAAACCTACCGACGCAATTGACCGAACAGGTCGTGGGCGGCGCGGAAGGGCGGCGCAACCGGGAGCGTTGCGCTGGCAGTACGCGGCGGAGCTAAGCCCGAGTAGGATCCTGCTCTCCTGCGCGGCGAGAACGGAGCCGACGACGACTACTGCCGCGATGCGGCGGGACGGCGCCGGGTGGGGTTGGGGTGGTGGCGTCGCACTAGGGCAGCAAAGAAGGGGAAAACGAAGCAAATCGAAGCGGTCAATTTCGCTGTCCCTGACTTGCGGGGCCGGGTAAGAAATGGAGGACGCTCCGCGCGACCGCCGAGCATCCACGGAGACGCAAACCTGGCGCATATTTGGGCCAGGTTTGCGTCTCCGCGGACGGTCCGGTCACTTTGCGTCGCCCCGCTGGAGCAGGCCCAGACGCATTTCCGGTCACGACGGACAAAAACGGTCGCTCAGCGTCCGTTTACGTCACGCCGCTGGAGATATCCTGAGTGCTTATCAAACCAATCCCGATAAAGATCAGTAAAGCATTCAGGCATCTTATTAAAACCTAGAGAAACTCCAATCACGCTCCAGACATATTTTGCTAAGGGACACAGGAAGAACAAATTAACTTGAGTTTCATGATCATTCACGGTTTTGGTTCATTGCTGCCTTTTCTCTCCACGATGATACTAGTATTAATTTGGGGTCTGGACGCCCTATTGTGTATTGATATCATCGCCCAAGGAAATTTTGTTACTGTTTACTTGTGCTAGTAACTCACACAACTGTTTACTTGTGCTAGTAACTCACGAATCAGCAGCACCACTGATGAAAGAGCGAGGAATGCTGCAAACCAAGTACTGTAGGAGAAGCACCAAACTTGACATACATCGCAGCAAAGCTCGACCGGGCATGGTACACCGGAGCCAAAGCGAAGTATAAGAAGGCCGAGCAATGCTCGCACGGAGAACTAAAGTTTTTGGTCTATATATTTTACTCCACTATTAATAATTTAGTCAGAAATGGTTGTCGAATGGAATGTTCATGGGAGGATCCTGTGCATCACTCGGCTCCATTCGGGCTAAGAAAGAGACTAAATACAACGAAAGAACGAACGATCAAATATCTCGAACCAAAGTCATCAGGCCATTTGACGAGCTGCCGTTCAGCTTGGAAATCAAGATGTAATCTCTATGATCAATCCTGTAATTCCCTTCTGATGATTTTGGTGAACCGGCCCATTAACACATGGGGACCAGGGAAGAAAGGGTGTAGCATTCCCCAAAGTTTCCTAGTGTGCTCGTCTTCACACCGACTCTTTTTCTTTTCATATTTTGAGGAAATAGCACATAACACCACATGTTGGTGCCTTTTTTGCACATAACCACAGATTGCACTTTGTTTTGCATAGAACACCATATTTTCCTGTAATCTTTGCAACCAACACATAAACCTTGATAAACCTCTTTGACACAGCAATTAAAGTAACCAGGCGCTACAATGCAACATGGAAAAATAACCAGCATAATCATTCAACCTGAACATACATGCAGTGGTTATTATTTTGTCCAATTCAACTATCAGCCTGACGAAAAAACATTGACTACTACTCTAGTACTTTATTTCATGAAATTGCACAACTCCATTACAAAATTCACATCATCTAATCTAAGAGCATCTCCAGCCGCGTCCCCAAAGCGCCCCCCAAAAGGATTTGAAGCGCGCCGGACGAAAAAATGTTTCCATCCGCGTGCCCGAAAGCCTCTTTTTGTTCGGCGCAACCCGATACGGTGTCCGGTGCCCCGAGCCCGTCCCCTCTACACAGGGGATGCTCCGGGCACGCCGGACACAACGAAAAGCGAGGCGAAGAGACACGGGCCCGATGCGTCAGCGGCTCGGAAGCTTAAAACCCTGTCGCCTAACTTTGGTCAAGCGACGTTAATGGCGTCCCAGATTTCCTAGACGCGTCTCGTCGTGCATGGCCACGTGGGCATCCGCGCCGGCGTTATTGCGTCCAACGACCCGCTGCCGCTTCACATGCCTGCCACCGCTGTACATTAAGAGCGCTCCTGCGATTTTTGTTCATCTCAATCTCTCTTCGCTCCCAAATCTTCTCTTCGCCGCTCCAATCTCTCTCTAATGTCGTCCTTGTCGTCCCGCAAGATCACCGTGGTGAACGGCTTCGGCCGCGACAGCCTCACCGTGGTGGAGGCGTGGGCACTGTACCACGCATGATATCCCGTCCCGCCGGACATGCGTCTACCAAGCAGCGGCGGGTGGAGGATGGCTGCCAACGGCATAGGTATCCCGCCGCCCTGTCGCTGGGCACGGAGCGCTGGAGGGACGCGATCAGGACCCGGTGGTCTCGCCCAGCGCCGAGGAGCGGGAGGATCCAACCTGGGCGGCCACCGACAACGACTGCTGGTGGATCGCCTACTTCCAGGCACAACACGACATCGAGATGAACAACACCGCCGGCCTCGTCGGCCGGCGGAACACTTGGAACAGGGAGGGGCGCGTCCTCTTATGGGGCGTTCCGGGGCGGACTCTGGAGAACGTCGTCGACGACATCCACAACGACGCTCCAAAAGGTCGTGGCTGATTCCTATGGCAAACCAATCTGGCACGTAGTCTTCTGTCTCCCCCATCCCTGCCGACAGCGCTCCGCCTTCTGTCTCCCCCCATCCCCGCCGACAAAGCGTCGCCGCCATTACCACCGTCGGTGCTCTACAGGTTGCTGGCTCGTGGGTTCTCCTTGGTGGGAGGTATCGAGAAAATGGGGTTCAAACTGAACTGGCATGTTTGTTCCAGGTCGAGGATGTGGAGTGTCGGAGCGGGTCGAACTTCTAGCCGGTGGGCCTAATCATCTAATTGCTGTGTTAAAAAGGCTAATCAAGTTTTCTGTGTTATTTGCAAAGATTACGGGAAAACATGGTGTTCTGTGCAAAACAAAGTACAACCCGTGGTTCTATGCAAAAAAAAGGCACCAACAATTGGTGTTAAATGCTATTTCCTCTCATATTTTGTGTGTGTGTGCTCCTCTTCACATCAGCGGTTCAACCAGATTCCACGTACCGTGGACTTGACGTTGCACAGTGACACGGAAAAACGACACAATGTGGAATGGATGGGTAGAGACTTGCTCCTCCATGCCACAAGATAGGCAACTATATACACCTCGAAGATAGGCAATTGTATGAAACAAGGAGTCTGAAACAAGTATAAACAGTGCTAACTCATCTCTACTCATTCACGACGGGTGCAGAAGAGACAAAAAGGCTCAGAATATTTGGATTGTTTTTGTCACCGAAGGCAAGTCGGCTGGCTCTTTGGCTTTCGTTCGCCTCGATCGTTGTGCCATGCTCTTCCTTTCCTAGGTGCCAAACCACCAGCTCGCCAGGCCTGTTTTAACGCTTGCCAGCAACTGCTACTAGCAAAGGTACATACCACATCATGTGATCAATGTTTTTTTAACAGGGTACGGGGTCTTGAAAGACCCTGAAAATGTTGGATTAAAGAAGGTGTGGTAGGTAGAATTTTACATGAAGGCCTATAACATAACTCACCCTAAGAACCTTACAATTTGAAGATAATACCTTCAAAATTACAATAAAACACCCTAAAACAAGAAATAAAAAAGCGATCAGGTCCTTGGATGCCTCTGCCACCAAACACCGACGATCTCCAAGCGTCGCCACCGAGATCCTTGGGCTGAGCACTCGATGGCCCTTCTCCGGCGCTGAACCACTACCGCCGGCCATTTCCTAGCCTCCGGGGACAAACCACTTGGCTGCTAGGTAGTTTTGAGCTCCGACCTAGAAATCCGATGAGGGCCTCCGACTAGGAGGTAGAAATAAGGCCGCCATGTTGCCTGATGTGCGTATGCGTAGCTATGGATTCACATTCACTTGGAATTGCATTGTCAAAATTGGCCCCTAGTATAGATTTATGTACTTTCCAAACTTCACATACATGGCGCAGTAAAAACTGAGGACTATGACGTCTTCTTTTTTAACTTTAAAAGATAAACTAGTCACTAACCCCTAGCCAGACCTAGCTAACCATACACAATGAAATAACGACTAAGCCGTAACTATCACAAACCGCTTCACGGCGGATGAAAAATCCCGCCACCTAGGCTATAATCATTGTTTACTTATATTGAACTTTTTTATATTAATACAACTTATTATGTCTACACATAGTCATATCCATGTATTATCATCTAAATGAAGCTAAATTAAGCACATAACATTGGAGTGATGTTGAAATTTTAAGACACGTTATAGGTATACAATTCTAGGTTATAAAGTTGCAAATATACTAGCACTATTTTTAAACCATGTGTGCGATAAAACCTACATTATTTGTTTTCCATTTTCATATATTTCTTCACAAAACTTTCGTTAAACCCGATACACTTAGAAACATGAATAATAATAAAAACACATAGAAATAATTTTGCATTTATTCTAGTTGTTGTGCACCATTAGATACAATGTTGTGTTGTATCTAACAATTTATATAGCCTTAATTATAGCTTTGTATTTTTCTTTACCGGTCTAGTGTTGTATATAAGTGTTCATAAACCTTTTAGTCTCCACAAAAATCATGGATGTGTGAAATTTAGGTCTAACAAATATCTTGACAAAGTATTTTTCGGGAGTAAGGATGCCAATTTTATCCACGGTTACGGGTACCGTACCCGCATGGGTAGGATATGAGAACACTTTTATACCCACAGTGAAGTATCCATATCGTACACACATATTCTACCCTTTTATTACCATTTTTCTCATATCACACGTCTACTCTTGTTAACTTATATGAATTCGAATTTGAGATCGTGATTTCTATATTTTGATAATTTTTATGTATTCAACTACCTGATATTGAGTTGGGATAATTCATTTATTTTATCAAATTTGCTATCGGTAAATGCAAAATTGTGAATAGATTATGTACCGTTTGATCTACCCGCCGCGTACCCAATGGGTACATGTACCCGACAGGTATAGGTATGGCTAAAGTTTTATACCCATCCCGTGGGTACGAGTATGGTAGAAGTTTATACCCACTGACTATACGGGTATTGGTATGGTGTTGCTCTATCCTGTCCATACCCTACATTGTCATCCTTATTCTGGAGAGTATAATCGTCTATTTTTCTATGTAACTAGAGTTTCTAAATAAGTAGAGTTTCTAAATTGTATGGTGTCTCTATGTAGGTTCAACTTGGGGGCATTCCTCGTACATTATTTTTTGTGGGTCGAATATGCACTTGAATATCCTTGGCAGCGAACTGTGCAATCAAGGCATCTAATCCACCGTTCATGAAAGTTTTTAAAAATCAATTAATCTGAACTCTCATGTTTGAATTCTTCCCTCGATTATTGGCTTACTGCAATTTAAGCCATGGTTGTGTTGTCAACTTGCACTGGCCGTCGATGAAGGTTTTGATCCGTTGCTGCCTTTTCTGTCCCAATGGTATGCAATTCATATTCATTTGGGGGCTAGACATCATACCGAGTCCAACAGATTTTTTTTTACTTGTTCCGTTCTAAAATATATTTTTTATTTTTTATGTAGATACAAAAGTATGTAGACATATTTTATTTATATATACATCTATATCTAGAAAAGATTAATCAAATCTACTGTTTCCTTGTGATAGGCACTCACACACCAGCATCGTTGACTATGAAAGAGCGAGGGCAGGATGCAAACCACACCCATGGTAAAAGAGCAAGGACATAATGCAAAGTTGCAAACCAACTAACCAAGCAGAGAAATTCTCTTGTTCCGTGCACCGTTTGTGTTGTCGATTGCCTGCTTTAAGATTGGTGCCGCAATGATTTACAAAGTTTCTTTAAATTTCATTGTGTTTCCTGTTGGTGCAAACATATTGAACTTCAAACCATGCACCGTAGAAGGCACCAAGCATGACATAGATCGCTGGTCGCTGCAAAGTTCGATCGACATGGTACAGCGGGGCCGACGGTGCGGTACACCAAGGCCGATCCATGCTCCGAACAGAGTTAATTGACTGGAACTCGTGAAGAACTAAAATGGTTTGGTCTATATTTTGCTCCACGGTTGATAATTCCAAAAAATATTACTATGGTATACAAAGAACGGAATTGAATTTCCAGGGGAGGACTGTGTACTTGTGTGTGTGCATCACTCAGCTCCATTCGGGCCAAGAAAAAGACTAAACAGAACGAACGAACCAACGAACAAATAACTCGACCGAATTTATCAGGCCACTTCACGAGCTGCTCCTCTCCATGAAGGCGAGGAACTCCTGGAAGTCCATCCGGCCGTCCTTGTCCCCATCGTAGGCGTCGATCATGCGCTGGCAGTCCGCGGCTGCCACGCCGGCAGCGAACCCGAGCGACCTGAGCACGCTCCCGAGCTCGCCGGCGTCGATGAACCCGTCACCGTTACAGTCAAAGACGCGGAACGCCGCCGCGGCCTCCTCCACGGTCGCTTCCTCCTCCTCGAACAGCGCCGCCGCCTCTTCGAACCCGACCAGAGCAGGGCCACTCGCGCCCATCAGACCGAGAACCACGTCAAGGTCGACCTCGGAGTCAGAGGAGTCTTTGGCCGGTGCAGGCGTCGGCTCGGGCTCTGGGGCGGGGGTGGTGGAGCGGCGGTTCGCGGAGGACGAAGAGGAAGAGGATGACTTGATGAGGGCGGAGAGCCAGACGAGGATGACGTTGACGGAGATGGTCACCACGGCCTGCGCCACGGAGAAGTTGAAGTAGGAGGCGCCCGGCGCCGAGGAAGATGCCAGCTCCATGTCCATGGTCTCTGTCTGTCTCTGCTTAAACTCCTCTGCTCTTGTTGCCTTGGTGCTTCTTGCTTTGCCTCTGTGAGTCTCTGCGTTCTGGTCTGGATGATACTGCACCGCGAGAAGCCTTGGTATATATAGCACCGCGTGCGAACGAAGTCGAACCGGCGGCGGGATGGTTCCGGGAAGCAGGGAGGCGACGTGGAAACGACTGGCCGAACCGACGGGGTCGTGCGGTGCCTTGTGGGGAAAGTGATGGGGTTGTCGTGCGCGAGCGCGGTTGTTTTTGCTGCGGGCTTCGCGGGAGCTTCGCGGCGGTGGAAACATGGCGCGCGTCGACGTCAGACGAACGCACCGGCGACCGGCGACCGTCTCGGTTGGAGTTGTTCGTTGGAATTCCACGCACCGCAGCCCTCTCTTTCGCTTTCTTTTCGTCTGGTCGTCTCGTCTGCTACTCTTCTTTCTTCCTTTCGCGTTGCTATTGTTGTTGTTGTCGGGTTCTTCCTGGTGGAACTTTGGTTTGATTTTTTGATACGGGGTGGTGGTGGACCTGGTGGTATACGGCGACCGGCGTGAACGATGGTTGGTGAGCTAGCGCTTGACCGGATTTTCCCGTGGAACGGAAAATAGATACTGTAGTAAAATCATATGATATGCTGGTGTGAATAGTCTGCCTAGTACAAGAATAATGTGAATGATAGACTGTTGAATCAATGTCAAGCAGCAAAACAATACGGAGTACTTTTTTCTTCTTCTTGTGGCTCAAGAAATATACCTATGTGAACGTTTGGCACTCGCGTCCTAATCTCCATGGTGACTCGAGGGAGGCCTAAGAATTCCACCGTCGGCCCCACCTCTCCCTCTCCTCGTTGATGCATTACATGCAAGCATGTGCCGCCTCCAGTGAAAAGGTGGGCCGGGGAGGGGGGATCTCGTGCTGTGACATCAGGTGGACACATGGCATCGCCTACGGCGGCTTTGGCGTCCGTGGGTGCGCGATGTCGTTCTTTCTCTGTTGGGGTGCCGTTCCTTGGGTGCTGGCTCCGGGGACGGTTGGGGCGGTGATGGTGTGAGATCGGGACCGGAATAAATCTATGGTCGATTTGCATGACCACGGCCGTGACGACGCCCCCGGGCGCCATGCTTCTTCTTTAGAGGTTGTTGAGGTCTCAGTTCAACACTACTATCCTTTAGAATGGGCGACGGTGGCGCCATGGGCGTCGCTTCCTCCTTGGAGGGGTCGCTTGGGGCGATGGATGTCGGTTGAAGGCTGTGAAGGTTGGTAGGCGGCTGGTGGTAGTGCTTTCCGAGTGGTGTCATCTCCGGCCAGGTTGGTGATTTCATGGTCATCCTTTAGGTATGCTCTCTACACCTCCCTATGTTGTTCTTCATTGGTGGGTCCGTGCCCTCGATCCTAGGTGGGAGGGGAAAATACTTCTCCTCCTCGGCAATAGTATTGACGCTAGTTGCACAGTGCTGGGGCTCTATTTTTTATTGTAATGTCCCTGCTCATCATTGTCGTGCATCTCCGTGCTCTACTCCTTCATCATCAACGATCGTGCCCCTTGCTTACGCTCGTCGTTGTGGCTCCTACAATCTTTGGAAGTTCAACCGCAGAGGTTCATCAGCTTTGGCAAGGTTCTCTGGTTTCTGCCTATGTTGCCCTTGTGGTCAATACCGTACCTAGCACATTCGAGCTAGGACGAGACGGAAGGGTTCATTTTCAGTGTTAAAAAATGATGGTGTTGCAGCCCCTCCGCCCCAACCTGTGTTGCAGACGGTGGTTCTCCCTCAAAGGCATCCAACGGATCCTTTGAACCTTTGTTGTCTTCTTTCTTGGTGGCTTCGTGAAGAGAGCATCGACATCTACAAGGCGTGCTTCGGCAATCTCCTCCCAAAGCCGGAACTCGGATATGATTGAAAACGAGAGGAACTACGATGACAGCTCTCTAGGCCTATGCAGCGAGGAAACAACGGTGAATGCCAGACGCCGAAGTGGTCGGGAGGTTGGGGCTGCCTTGTCAAAAGGGAGGTAGGGAATGTGTGTTTGGTATAGTTGACGACTAGGCCTGGCATGTACATAGGAGGACCACATACCCTCGCCCACCAATCCACCTCCGAATTTGGGGCCTAGATGGAAAAACATGATGCTTGCGATCGGTGAACATGTTTGGGGTGCACCGGGGGGAAGCGCAATTTGGACCTCTTCCATCCGTGTAGACCGAAAGTAACAGATGAGGTTTGAGGGCCTCCTTGGAGATAGTGAATCCTATTCGCCGCCCATTGTGCCCCGATGACCGGTCCCGTCTGATGGGAAGAACAGCTGGGCCAGTCCCATCAGTGCGAGGTGTGGCATTTCTAGTTTTTAGTTTTAGTTAGTTTTTTAGTTTCTGCTGGTTTTCTTTGGTTTTTGCTAGGCTAAAACTTATTAAAACCTTAAATTTTCAAATTTGAACTTTCTCATAATTGAACATGTTTAAACATTTTATAAATCTGAACATATTTTTAATCTATTTTTTTCTCCAAATTTAAACAATTTTAAAATTTTAAAAGAAAAAAAAAGAGAAAATAAAAAATACTTAATATGTCAGCTGGGTGATTAATGACTTTCTTCTTGATAGTGAGCTTATTGTGGAGATTCCAGAGGGCCCAGGATTGCGCTAACAATAGTGCCCACAAAATTCGGCACTGAAACTAGATAGGATGGCATGGAATTAAGCAAACTTAGCCGGACACAACCATTACACTCCCGACGAACTTCTCCAAGGAATAGGAGAAGAAAATTTGGTTAGAATCCCCTATATCACCACACAGGGCGAGAAAAAAATGATCTTAAGAGGAACCTTAGCATCCCAACTGTCATGAAAAAAATATCGCTTTTCTGGTAGTTGATCTTCAAGCCTGACACATCTTTGAAGCACATTAGCAGAAACTTTAGGTTTGCAATGTCGTCCTCCAAATTCTGAATGAGGATGAGCATGTCGTCGGCATATTGGAGGTGCGTAATTCCACCAGGAATCAAGTGTGGCACGACTCTATGGATGTGCTCGGCATCTGCAGCAGAAAGAATCCCGGACAGTGTATCCCCAATAAAGCTAAACAAGAGAGGAGATAAAGGATCCCCTTGCCTCACTCCTTGCTCGTTTCTGAAGAACGAGCCAATCTCACCATTAATGAAAATTGCGGTATGCCCGCCTGGGACCACCCGCATGATGCGGTGAATGTAGCCCTCCTCGGATCCTTTGCATCTCAGCACTTCCGCCAGAAAATCCCAGTTAACCCGATCATAGATTTTCTTGAAATCAAGTTTAAGAAGGACCCCACCTAGCTTTTTAACCCGTAGCTCGTGAACAATCTCAATCAGCGACCAGAGGACCGTCCAGATTCAAGAATGTTTCTGATGATTCTATTGGCAATTAGAGTCCGTGGGCATGTTCTTAGTTTCTTACCTCCCGAGGGCCACGCCAGGAGAGAAACACAATCTCTTGATTGAAGGATGTTGGGCTTATATATTAGCGTAATCCAAGGATAGTCTGCAAACCCAAAACAGTTCGGTCCTTAGCTGAATTGGATCACGTGTGTGGGCCCTTCCAGTCACTACGCAAATGAGACAAGGCCCTATAATGGGAGCTCCTACATAAAAGTCTCTCACTTTTTTGATTAATTTTTTAAATATTGAAAATTTTTGAGAATTCGGAAAAGATCATGAAATAACAAAATGTTTGTGCATTTAGAAAATATCCATGAAACTGGAAGATGTTCAAAAAAATTAAATTATTTAGAAATTTGAAAAATCATGAACTTAAAAAATGTTCATGGATACGAAAAACTTTCAGTGAATTTTTAGAATGCCAACGAATTTTAGAACATGTTCATAATCTGAAATATATTCACAAATTTTGAAAGTGTCCATGAAATGGAAAATATTCACGGATGTGAAAATGTTCCCGAGTTTAATAAAGGAGAAAGAAATTGAAAAACAAACAGGAGAAACGATTTTTATCTATTTAATTGTTTAAAAGGTTCAAATGTTTTTCAAACAATCTTCAAATATTTTTAAAATATTTTTTAAACAGGAGAAAAATATTCCCGACATTAAAAGAATCTTCGTATAGTTTAACAACTACTCGCAAGGCTAAAAATGTCCTTGAAGTTCAAAAAGTATTAGTATTTTTCAAACAAACTATTTAAAATTTCAAATAATTTTTTCACGAGGTTTAGTCACTGTTCAAATAGTTCACATAAATTTTCTGCAGATTCAAAAAATTGTTCACCTACTACCTAAAATAAGTTGATTTTTTTAGAAAAAAGAAGAAGTGAAAACAAAAAAGAAAATAAAAATAAAACACGTAGAAACTGGAAACGGAAATATAAGAAAAATTAAAAATTAAAATCAGGAAGAAATCTGAAAAAGAAAACAAGGAAAATGGGAATCCTTACCCGGCTAAGCCGGCCTGCCACCCTGATACATGCAGGCGTCACTGCGCTAATGGATGCATAAGTCGTCAAATAGGAATCACGATGCTTAAAGTCCTTAGTGTGCGTTTGTTGGCCCACTCACCAGTGAGGCCAGAGAAGCCACTCACGAGGCGCTCACGGCACTCCATGGAGTCACCCTCAGCATTCAGGCTTGAGAGGACGGGGGCTTGCCTGCCCCGCGGCTGTCCGCCCATCCGTATGCCGCGACCTTATCATCCATCGCACGGTTCTGCTTCGCTCTCTTCTCACTCTTTCCTTTTTCAGTTAAAACAAACCCCGAATACCATTCTAATACTCCATAGAATATGTCTCCTCACTATGGTGATATGTGACATTTCGCACGACGCCGAGCTTGGAGAAGGTCATCAGATGGTGGCGACTGGCAACGTCTTCCGCACTGGCGAGGAGAGATCTGTCGATGCTGGACCTCGCAAAAAGAAAATCGATAGAACTCCGTTGAGGCGTCAAGGAGCGAGCGCCCGCCAGTGCGTACCGACCCTACTCGTCGTTGACAGGAACCAGACCGGGCCTCCGGTGACTCGCACCTGCCGATCAACCTCGCCCGTCTGGTCATCAAGGTCAACGCCGGCATATTGCATTACCCCGTTCGCACTCTGACCGGTTTTATTTCTCCAGCCGATGATCCATGCATAAGACCATGATCATGTATCATCGCTTGAGCCTTGAGGGTGCACAAAACGGTCGTGCGGTGGGGTGATGCCATTGACACGCTGGCTAGGCTGATGGGCCGCCCCGTCGATAGGTATAACTCGGCGACATTCGCCGTCAAGGCGAAGTAATTCATTGCCCGAAAAACATCACTAATATATCAACGTCCGGCCGACCGTCCTGTCCTCTTCTGCTCTTAGCTTCTCTTAGAGTTTGAATCGGCCAGCTTGTTGGTCTCAGGCTCATTCTCGTGTGTTTCTCTTCTTCGGCCGATCGCGATACGAGGTCACCCGCCGTCGCCTCGGCGCCACTGCTCTCCTCGACGCCTCGACGGGATGAGGGCCGCGTGAGGTCCAAGCATCAGAGAATCCCCTGCTCGCCTGTGCGGAAAACATCGTCAGCCGTCACCATCATGGTGCCTTCTACGGAGGATGAAGAAGAGTACGAGGAGATATATATTAGAACGGTATTTACCATTTATTTTTCCCCTTATTTTTAATCAAAAAAAAAGAACGCGTGAGAAGTGAACGAAGCAGAACCGTGCGATAGATGATAAAGGCCGCAGCGCATGGATGGGTGCACAGCCGTGGGCGCAGGCAAGCCCGGTCCGGCTAGAGAAGCCTGTCTTGCCATGGTTTGACCGAGATATTATTTCTGCTCGCATTTAATTGTTTTTGTTGCATAATAAGGCTCTAAACATCAACATGTGTTTAGTTGCCTCCATTAGAGTTTCCTGGCTTAGCTGATGTAAATGTTTTTTTTTTGGTTACATGTGTCTAGACTATTGCGGACACCTATGCGGCGATACCTCCGACTTTCTCATGCTATCACATGAACTTGTCGTGATGTTGAAACTAGAATATATGTAACATGAAAGTTGTGTGAAATGACGAGATGAAGTTATTGTTTAAGGGAATTTAGAAAATATTGGCTACGGGGAACTGATTTGGCGAGATCAACCTCAATAGCAAACCTTTAGCAAAACTTGGAGTTGATCACATAAATGGAATTAGCTTGTTGGTGTGGACCATCACGAACAAAAAAGAGAAAGGTTAGAATATCTCCAGTCGCGTCCCTCAAAAAATATCCGGCACGATAATTTGGAACGCATTTGGGGACACGTCGAACAAAAAAAGACAAAAAATCTGGACAAAGAAGAGGCCCCTCCAACCGTGTCCCTCAAACAACATCCGTATGCATTCATTTTAATAGAGGGGACCACCCCATGTGTGAAAAGAAGGTGAGAGAAAGTGTGGAAAAAGAAAATAACATGTAGGAACTAGGGGTTGCAAACATGCATGCGGATGTTGTTTTTGTCCAGCGTCCCCGGTAAAAACTCTATACACCGGGGACGCCGGACATAAAATGAGACGCTTTTTAGTTTTGGAAGACGCGACTGAAAAGCGATTTTCTCCATTTCTTGTCCGCGGTCCCCTAAACATCGTTTGGAGAACACGACTGGAGATGCTCGTAGAGAGCTTGAAACACAACCTGGTATAGGTTGCTTTTGTGCTACATACGACACTTACAACATGAAAGTTGCTTGAAACATCCAGATGGAGGGGATGTGGAAGACACAAACTGTGGGTGAGGAATTTAATCTCGATGGAATTAGAAGGAAATAAACATAATTAGATTGTTACAAATGAATAATAAAAGGATAGAGCGTCAGCAATGGTGATACGGTGTCACTGTCGGATGTATAACTCGAAAGCTACCAATTGCTAACTTGCTTTGATGGTTAACCAGGAGAGAAAAGACTTCTACAGTAGTTTGAGAGTCGCCGACGGTAAACCGGGCCGGACCGAGGCCTTTCTCGACGGCGATGTCGCCGGGGAGGTGCTAAGGCGAGGCGCCGGAGTATACATAGTAGCTATTAGTATAGGTTTAGCTGTTTTTTCTCGCTTGTTTTGTAGATTTGGGTTCATGGCGGATGCCTATTCTTTTGCCCTCCCCTGCGGCTGGTTCCTGGTGTTCACCTGCGCCGGAGCCAGGCCCTTCGTCCTCTGCGATGTGGATCCATGGCGGATCTGCTTCGGGGAAGGAGGTGGCCGAAGCCGCTTCAAGGATCTGGAGGTGTGCGCTGACGGTGGTGGTCCTGCTGTCTCCCTCTTGGACGGCCGTGGTGGCGAGGGAGAGGGGGATGGGGGTGCTGCTGTTGGACGTGCTGGCCGCTGCTTATGGTGGCGGCGTAGGATGTCGAGCAAGGTTGCTTGTTCAGGAGCGGAAAGGTGGACTGACGGCGGCGGATCTGCCGGCTTGGCGGATTCGAGCTCCGATCTGAAGCATGGGGTGTGTCCCCGGTCGATATGGCACAGCGGCTTCGTCTTCCCCGTGTGGGGAGCGTCTACTGCGACTCGTAAAAGCCGACGACGGCGATGGTGCTCGTTCGGTGCAGGCGCGACGGAGAAGAAGGTGTCTGCAGAGGCTCCAAAGGCTTTATTTGTAACTAGCACAGTGGCCCTCGCAAATGCGAAGGCATCCTAGTGACTGCAAAATTACATTTTATCCTCGTATATAATATGTGGTAGGAAATGGTTTGCACACAACTACCGTAAATGTTAATCTAAATGATATGTCTCACGTTGAACTTTGTTTTTTTGTGGGAAATAGATTATCAAGACTCAAGAGATCCCCCGAGGCACACTACTACATTAATGAATGTATACGTCATTTGTACATGATATTATAGTACTGCATAGATTAAAGGTGCAGCTATTTTAAATCCTTATGCAAGGTTAACATTCAGATTGTAGGTCACTGATATTTGATTTATAGTTACATAATCCATATGTTGTGTTCCAAGAAAAATATGTGTTTCTAAAAAGATAAATATGAATTATAGTATATTCTTATTGATGTGACACTCTTTTGGCATGTATCGAAATATATGTCTATATCAGTATTTAAATTTACAAAACACACATGCATATCTATAATATTATTTCATTATGAAATTGATTTGACATTATTTCTATCTATTTTGTTTAACTCTCCTTAGGCTACATCCCACATTTCAACCTGCGTTCTGGAATTAACTGTCTTAGCTTTTTTGTGATTCACATATATCTACAAACTAAAACGCTCCTAGATACATGTGAATCTAGATAAATCCGACTCAGATTTTTTGTGATTCACATATATCTACAAACTAAAACGCTTCTAGATACATGTGAATCTAGATAAATCCGACTCGGTTTATTCTGGATAGAGGGAGTAGTTTTCTATGCTCCCTCGGATCTGTGTTTATAATAATATTGTGAAACATGAGTAAGTTTGCATGGATGGTGCTCAATATTAAATTTAACCGTGTGATTGGAATGGCACAACCTGCTAATAGTTTAAAATAAGAATTATAGAAACTGGTTGAGAAGTGTATTTTATTACACCATAGGAAAAGCATAACAGCTGATGTACTATATATACCTTTTCAAAAGATTACATTTCATTTTTTTCAAACATGGTTAATTTTATAGCAACTTTTCTACCATTTATTTCCTTAAAAGTAAAATATATAGGAAATTATAGGAGTAATTTTCTAACATGTTTTTAAATTTGTTTAGGATATGGCCATATAGTGTCAAAGACAACTTAATATTAGAGACTTCTCCCGACATTAACGTTGTTTGTTGCTAGTGACATTTATGCTCTGATGTCATCGTTCTTTCTTCCTTGCGCAAGTACATGCCTATTGATTAACCATCTATCCTCTACATCCGTAAACATAAATCACTTTTTACTCTGATGATCCCAACATCTCATATACACTTAGAATTTTAAAAAAATTAATCCATAAATGTCTTATTCAGCCCTATTTCTTAAGTTTTAGCATGCATAGCTCCTCACAAGCAGAGGTTGCGGTTGACCAACCAAGAAGTATATTTTGCATTATATCGGACTTTCTTGCTTGGTTTTCCTTTTCCTTGCTGAGTCATATGCGTCACCGGATAGTAATTTTACGGTGCTTATAAACCCATTTTACCTATTAAATGATACTTATTGAAGTCGACGAAGCAATTATCCATGCTAACAGGAAGTATGAGATTCAAATAGAAAGGGGCTCCAGATGCATTTGGACGTTACTTTGTCCTCCTAATCAAATATGTGGCCTTTCTTACAGCTATATCATCCCTTCAAGTTTCTAGATCAACATGCAACCATTTTTGTCTATGACTTACTCAGATATGAGAAAATTAAAGACAATGAATTGTATTATATTTTATAAAAATTGAGAGATTTGTGTGTAAATTTAGACTATGTGATATACAATTGTAAGTTGTTACTGGGATTTATGAAATTTCCTGCAGTTGATTAGACATACTGAAGGGTGTAATATTGCTATCAAATAAATATTGAGATCAATTGCTACAATTTTTTTGATGGGAAGTGCTTCCATAGACTCCCAAGTCTTAAAATAGTGTAAACCTAGTACCGAAGGGGTATCGTAGTATCATTTCATCTCAGCCATCATACCTCAAACCTCAAATAGGTATCGTTTAATCTCAGCCATCCATGTATTTCACTCATCAAAACGTTTCCGCCTTGGGGTCTATGAAAGCACAAGCGATAATTTATATGCATATCGTTGATCAATATTCACTTGTAGTTTTATGTTCTTGAACAACGGTATCTTGTTTGTTATTTAGCGTCCAAACAGAAGTACATTCCGCAAGGAGAAGTCAAGTCTGTTTCACAACATGCATACTTGTGCGTAAATTGCCCACTGACATGTATCATGCGGCTATGTACTCATTTTGGCTGAAGCTGCTCTTATGCATATAGGATAGGAATCACATACATTGATTGATAAAAAAAACAATATGACAGTATTGTGCCACCGAATTGTTGATTATTTTTTAGGTGGCAATGGCGCGGCCTTGCAATAGGAGCGAGTTGAGTCATCTCATGGTGTCTGCCGTCGTGTGCACTCATGGATGCCTGTTCAATTGTATTCTTTTGTGTCCATGCAAAGAATACCTACAGTCATGGATGATTATTTACTTGAACTCTCGTACAATTGTGGTAGAAATAGGTGAATTATAGCTTAGCCAATTGATATAGAAAATCGCTATGATTTTCCCGCTACCTAAGCTAAATGCATATCACTAAGACCTTAATAAAACAATAAAATTAACAAAGCCTAGTTCCGGAGTAATCAGTGGATCTAGATAGGCGTTAACATTGATCACTTGCTACTCCTTTTCCTCTAGGTGTTGGGTGTAGCGATACCTTCTGAAATCTCAATCTATCCCGTACCAAAAAAGACAGAAGAGAACAAAGACACCGTGTCCTGAGATCAGGAAACAAAGGTTGGAACCTTCAATCATGCCCTAGCACGGAGACATATCGTACGACGGCGACAGAGGCATGTGAAACCACCGGGTGCAGAATGATATCGATACATGTAAAAAATGTTTGTACATGTAATCAGCTTTTGAGTTTGCTTCCTGTACGTATGGATTAGGTTTGATTTTTTCTTGTCACCGATCAGGTTTCTTATATCTAATAAAACTACCGAACATCTATCTTTCATGTACGACATGTCTCAGCACATATTATTTTGTTCACGTCATTTGCAGTCTTGCCTGTACACGACTAATGTTATATGTACTATTTTTCATCTTTTAATCTCAGCCATTAATTATAGATCTAGCTGTTTAAATAATTATAATCAGCCTCAACATAATGACATGTTTGTCGATGGCCATAGTTTGCTGACGGTTTGTCCCGGAAAATCCTACCTAGCCACATGTATGCCGATGGCCAAATTTTTACTGAGATCAATTTTTCGGCGCTCGGCGTATCAACATGTATGCCTATTGTTCATATATCATGCCAATTGTCTGTTTTTTAAACAAAACATGAATCCGATATTTGTAGTTTCATAATACGTATGTGGATAACTCAATATTGAATGTTCATTTTTTTGGAAATTGTAGAGATATTATTTTGTATATTTCGGGCACTCTATATTCCGATTAAAATCGATATATTTTTACTAATAACAGTTCAGATCCTAATCGGAAGCCAATTTCAGTTTTCCTTCCTTCCGTACGTGAGAGATGACATTTAGAATACTAAGGGGGGAGTTAATTGTAGTATCTCTTCCATGTATTAAATACGCCTGATGTTTTTTTTGTGTGTGTGAAACACGTGATGGTGCTTGTACATGTGTGTAACGCCCCTAGACTACTCATTTTTCTTTCACGGATGTTGGAACGTGACATATATATGTCCAAAAAATATCTGCTTGTATGCTACACAAAATCTTTAAATCTTGTCCATTAAAATTACAGATCTAACAGTTAAAATAATTCTGATGATGTGGATCAACGTAGTTTCTCTCTTTTAAACCTATGTATTGTGCTTTTAGTATATAATAGATTTCTGTCTTTCTTGGGGTCCTTTCTGCAAATGTTCCTGGGCGTGTGTCCTCTCTCGATGTTTCCCACTGTATCCGCATGTGTTGTACGTGTAAGGTTGTGTTTGCTTACTAATATATCGCGGTTACTTTTCAAAAAAAAAAAAAAAAAAAAAAAACCAGGAGAGGGAGAATCTTGGCAACCTCTTGCATCAGGGACGAAATCAATTCAAAGTTAAGCATGCACATGTAGTTACTTCCGACTTACTCCGTATGTGATGTACAGCTAAAAACGCCCAGCGCCGGTCGAACCATTTTTTTTTCCAGAACCGTGCAGAAGAGTTGCAAGCCATTAGAGCAAGGCCCTGCTGGAATTTTGGGCATTTGGCCTTTGGCCCATGGCCCATTATCAAATTCTGAAACTCACATGGTCCATTCCAATAATGACACAGTGGGGTAAAGTTTATCCCATTCTTAGTTGGGAGAGAGTTGGAGTGGTATATAAGGTGGGCTGTTCTAGTCCTAGTAAGTGAGCGAGAAGAGAGAGAGCCCTCGCGCACTCCTCCTCCTCAGGCGCGACTACTGGCATCACGACGTCGTCATCGGACGACGAGTTCCTCCACACCGACAACTTCTTCTCGGATCTCAGCGACTTCTTCGACAACCTCAACATGGGCGACAACGGCTGCTGTGAAGTATGTGATCATGTCGTTTCTCTTTCAGTTTCTGTTAGAGTTTCTTCTTCTACTATATGTGGTAGATGTGATCGGTTTGTCTACTTTAGATGTGATCTGTTCATCTATTTTACTAGACTGCACGTTTAGTTTATTTGTTTACATAGTCATGATTAATCAATTACTTGTTCGGATTTTTTCATATGGATATTTGCTTATATATTCAACAATCCAAAAACCTGATTTTAGGCAAATCAATTCAAGCAGCGTTGCTGCCGCTACTCGACCTCCCCTCTTTGATGGTATGCATTACAAGAGGTGGCGCACAAAGGCAGTTCTATGGTTTACAAACCTAGGCTGTTTTAGCGCCACAGATGCTAGACCTGAGGGGCCTCTCTCTGCAGAGGAGCAGAAAAGTTTGAGAAGGTCGACGCCATGTTTAAGGCGGCCTTGTTCAGCATTCTTGGGGACAACATTGTTGACCCGTACATGGCTTTCGACCATGGTAAAGATGCGTGGGATGCGCTCGAGGCCAAATTTGGGGTCTCGGACGCTGGCACTGAACTGTATGTCATGGAGCAATACTATGACTACGGGATGACTGATGAGCGCTCCGTGGTTGAGCAGGCTCATGAGATTCATCCCTTGCCAAAGAACTCGAGCAGTTTAAGTGTACCTTACCGGACAAGTTTGTGGCCGGTGGCATTATTGCCAAGCTTCCTCCTTCATGGAGGAACTTTGCTACTTCTCGAAACATAAGAGACAAGAGTTTTCCGTTTCGGATCTCATTGGCTCGCTTCATGTGGAAGAGAAGGCGAGAGCAAAGGACACACGCGCTCGTAGTTTTGAGGGAGGTTCTAGTGCCAATGTGGTACAGAAGAAAAACTTCCAATCCCACAAGTCTAAGAATAAGAACAATGGAAAAGGCAAGTTTGACGAGAAGAACAAAGCCTCTAACTCAACCAACTTCAAGAAGAAGACTCCTTATAAGAAGAAAGGGAATTGCCATGTTTGTGGCGCTCCTGGACATTGGGCTCCTGATTGCCCAGAACGCCATGATCGGCGTGGGAACAGCGGCAAGTCCGCAAATGTTGTTATTGGTGTTGATACTGAAATGAAGGACGTTGGGTACGGTATTTCTCCCACTGTCCTTTCAGTATGTAATTCTCCTGATTGGTGGATAGACACCGGAGCCAATACACATGTATGTTCTGATGTCTCTATGTTTTCTTCTTATCAGGTTGCAAGGACTTGCTCCGTGCTGATGGGAAACGGCTCACGTGCTTCTGTTCGTGGTGTTGGTACGGTGGATCTGAAGTTTACTTCGGGAAAGACCATCCAGCTGAAGAATGTGCAGCACGTTCCCTCTATTAATAAGAATCTCGTTAGCGGATCGCTTTTATGTCGAGATGGTTTTAAGTTGGTTTTTGAGTCCAATAAAGTTGTAATCTCCAAGTGTGGACAATTTGTTGGAAAGGGTTATATGTGCGGAGGCTTGTTCCGCTTATCTCTGTCAGACATATGTACTCAAATTATTAATCATGTTTGCAATGATAGTGAGTCCGATATTTGGCATTCACGACTTTGTCATATTAATTTTGGGTGCATGACGCGGCTAGCGAATATGAATATAATTCCGAAATTTGCTATTGTCAAGAAATCCAAGTGCCAAGTATGTGTGCAAGCTAAGCAACTACGTAAGTCTCACAAGACTGCGGAGGAGACTTGGCACCGCTGGAGCTTATACATTCGGATCTTTGTGAAATGAATGGCGAATTGACAAAAGGAGGGAAAAGATACTTCATGACTTTAATTGATGATTCTACTCGATATTGTTATGTGTACCTCCTGAAATCGAAAGATGAAGCTCTTAATTACTTCAAAATCTTTAAAGCTGAAGCAGAAAACCAACTTGATCGAAAAATCAAGCGGCTAAGGTCTGATCGTGGGGAGTATTTTTCCAACGAGTTTGATTCTTTTTGTGCGGAACATGGTATTATTCATGAGAGGACGCCTCCCTACTCACCTCAGTCAAATGGGGTGGCCGAAAGAAAGAACCGTACTCTAACTGATTTGGTTAACGCCATGTTAGATACATTGGGTCTATCCAAGGCATGGTGGGGGAGGCGATATTGACTGCATGTCATGTCCTAAACCGTGTCCCCACAAAGAACAAAACCCTTACCCCGTTTGAGGAATGGGAAAGGAAAAGGTTGAAACTCTCTTATCTACGAACTTGGGGTTGTATGGCGAAAGTAAATGTGCCAATACCCAAGAAGCGCAAGCTTGGACCAAAAACCGTGGATGTGTTCTTCTGGGATATGCTTTTCATAGCATTGGCTATAGATTTTTGATAGTAAAATCTGAGGTACCCGACATGCATGTTGGTACAATTATGGAGTCGAATGATGCGACTTTCTTTGAGGATATCTTTCCTATGAAGGAAACGTCTAGCTCATCAATTCAGGAGATGCCCAGTTCATCTACTCAGGAATTATTTCCTGAACCTACCATGGCTATAGAACACTTTGATAATCCTGTGGAGGATGACAATGAAGCTTCCAAAAGGAGCAAGATATAGAGGACTGCAAAGTCTTTTGGTCATGATTTCGTTGTGTACCTCGTGGATGATACTCCCACTTCTATTTCAGAAGCCTATGCATCTCAGGATGCTGACTACTGGAAGGAAGGCTGTGTAGCGAGATGGATTCCATCCTAGCTAATGGAACTTGGGAGGTTACGATCGTCCTTATGGGTGCAAACCTGTAGGATGCAAGTGGGTGTTCAAGAAAAAGCTTAGGCCTGATGGTACTATTGAAAAGTACAAGGCACGCCTTGTGGCCAAGGGTTATACCCAGAAGAAGGTGAAGATTTCTTTGATACATACTCACCTGTTGCCAGATTGACCACCATACGAGTGCTACTATCCTTGGCTGCCTCACATGGTCTTCTCGTTCATCAAATGGATGTTAAGACTGCTTTCCTAAATGGAGAGCTTGAAGAGGAAATTTATATGGAGCAGCGATGGATTTGTAGTAGATGGTCAAGAAGGAAAGGTGTGTAAATCTGAAGTCTTGTATGGGCTTAAGCAAGCGCCTAAGCATGGCATGAGAAGTTTGAAAGAACTTTAACCGCTGAAGGCTTTGTTGTAAACGAAGCGACAAGTGTGTATACTATCGCCATGGTGGGGGCGAGGTTATTCTTCTCTATGTCGATGACATATTGATATTTGGGACCAGCCTTACTGTAATTAAGGAGGTCAAGGAGTTCCTATCTCGTTGTTTTGAGATGAAGGACTTGGGAGTAGCTGATGTGATCTTAAACATCAAGCTGCTGAAGGATGACGATGGTGGGATTACATTGCTTCAGTCCCACTATGTGGAAAAGATCCTGAGTCGTTTCGGGTATAGCGATTGCAAATCTTCTCCAACGCCTTATGATCCTAGTGTGATAATTCGTAAGAATAAAAGAATTGCTAGAGATCAATTGCGATATTCGCAGATCATTGGCTCGCTTATGTATTTAGCCAGCGCCACGAGGCCTGACATCTCCTTTGCTGTAAGTAAACTCAGCCGTTTTGTGTCTAGACCTGGAGATGTTCATTGGCATGCTCTTGAGAGAGTTTTGCGCTATTTGAAAGGCACTGCGAGTTATGGCATTCACTACACTGGGTATCCAAGGGTACTTGAGGGTTATAGTGATGCAAATTGGATATCTGATGCTGATGAGACTAAGGCCACAAGTGGTTATTTGTTTACACTTGGAGGTGGCGCTGTTTCCTGGAAGTCTTGCAAGCAGACCATCATTACGAGGTCAACTATGGAAGCAGAACTCACAGCATTAGACACGACTGTTGAAGCAGAGTGGCTTCGTGAGCTCTTGATGGACTTACTGTGGTTGAGAAACCAATACCCGCTATTCCTATGAACTGTGATAATCAAACTGTGATCGTCAAAGTAAACAGTTCTAAGGATAATATGAAGTCATCAAGGCATGTGAAGAGGAGATTGAAAACTGTCAGGAAAATGAGAAACTCCGGAGTTATAGCGTTGGATTATATCCATACGTCTAGAAACCTGGCAGACCCCTTCACAAAGGGACTATCACGAAATGTGATAGAAAATGCATCGAGGAGATGGGTATGAGACCCACACTATGAGCTGCCCACGGTGGTAACCCACTCTATGTGATCGGAGATCCCGTGAATTAGACTGGGAGACAAGCTGTTGGTCAGCTGGGAGGAGAGTATATATCCCTATAGCAATTTTACCACTCCGTAAGATGCAATACTCTCCCAATCTGCATGGCAGGTTGATAATTATCTTAATGTGTTCTAAGTGGCTTATTTTAGCAGAGATGTTGTCCTGCAGAACATCTTTTGAAGAACACACCTATATGAGTCGATTGTTAAACGTCGCAATCTATGAGAGTTGGGTGCTCTCTAGTAAACTCATGAAAGGCCCTGGAGTATGACGTATAAGCTCCAAACCGCGAGGAAGCCTCGCGGCAGCCTAGTATCGGTCTAGGCTTTGTATGAAGCTAGTGCGCAGAAAACTTGTAGTTCAAGGCATAGTCCACTATCCAAGTTGCAATCTAGTGTAATATGAAGCTTTAAGTGGAAGTTCAACTTAACAGTCTCCACGACATACCGGTATATAAAACAATGTTCTGGAAACTTATCGATGAGATGTGCCAATGAGAGTTTGTGGGGGATTGCTGGAATTTTGGGCATTTGGCCTTTGGCCCATGGCCCATTATCAAATTCTGAAACTCACATGGCCCATTCCAATAATCAGTGGCAGCACTAGTGGGAGCTAAAGTTTAGTCCCACATTGCTAGTTGGGAGAGAGTTGGAGTGGTATATAAGGTGGGCTGTTCTAGTCCTAGTAAGTGAGTGAGAAGAGAGAGAGCCCTCGCGCCTCCTCCTCTCCGCCGCCTCGCCTCGCCTCGTCACGACGCCGCGGGTTGCGGGAATCTCGCCGAGCCGAGCTTATCTTTTTGCTGTTTGGGAAATTAATTGTGTAATCAAATTTGAGTCATTAACGGACGCGTTACTCAGCCGTTTTGCCTTCCGGTTTTTCTGGATCGTGGCTGTGCCGACTCGGACCTTCCCGAACCGCACTATATAAGCGCGGACGAGAACCCTAGCCTGTATGAGACACATATGCGACTACCTGTTTCCAGTTCATTGCGCCGCCCCTTCGTCTTCCTCATCCCGTCCGTCGGCGTGCACCGACTGCCGGGACAGTAGGCCTCCGGAACCCTGCCTCTCGTGAACCTGTACGGGTGAGGGGTGATAACCCACAAGTATAGGGGATCGCAACAGTCTTCGAGGGAAGTAAAACCCAAATTTATTGATTCGACACAAGGGAGGTAAAGAATACTTATAAGCCTTAACAACTGAGTTGTCAATTCAGCTGCACCTGGAAAAGCACTAGTAACATGGGTGATGTGAAAGTAGCAGTGATATGAGAGCAATAGTAACAACACAGCAGTAGTAGTAATATGAGAGCAATGGTACCAGAAAATAGTTGACATGTAGAACGAGTATATGATGATGAAAGATGGACCGGGGTTCCCAGCTATCTATACTAGTGGCAACTCTCCAATAACAAGTGTTGGGTGAACAAATTACAGTTGGGCAATTGATAGGATTGATAAGGCATTAAGAAAGAACATCAATTCATTAATCATGTAGGCATGTTTTCCATATTTAGTCGTACGTGCTCGCAATGAGAAACTTGCACAACATCTATTGTCCTACCAGCCGGTGGCAGCCGGGCCTCAAGGGAATCTACTGGATATTAAGGTACTCCTTTTAATAGAGCACCGGAGCAAAGCATTAACACTCCGTGAAAACATGTGTCCCTCACATCACCGCCATCCCCTCCGGTTGTCCCGATTTCACTTCGGGGCCTTTGGTTCCGGACATGACATGTGCATACAACTTGTAGATACAATCTAAGCAATAATTATAAAGCTCAAATCTAAGATCATGCCACTCGGGCCCTAGTGACAAGCATTAAGCATAACAAGATTGCAGCAACAATAACTTCACAAACTTTATAGATAGACTAATCATAATGTATCATCCATCGGATCCCAACAAACACAACACCGATTACATCAGATGGATCTCAATCATGTAAGGCAGCTCATGAGATCATTGTATTGAAGTACATGGGGAGAGAGATACCAACTAGCTACAGCTAGAACCCGTAGTCCATGGGGGAACTACTCACGGAGCATGATGGAGGCGATGGCGTTGATGGAGATGGCTTAGGGGCACTTCCCCGTCCGGCGGTGCCGGGACAGAGCTGTCCCCGTTGGAGTTTCGCGATGGCGGCGGCGCCCGGAGTCTTTCTGGAGTTTCGTCAAGTGGTACGGTGTTTTTAGGTCGAAAGGGGTTAAATAGGCGAAGAGGCGGCGTCGGAGGGCTGACGGGGTGGCCTCCTCATGGGGGCGCGGCCTGGGGCTAGCCCGCGCCCACCCTCCTGGTGGCCCCCTGGCTCTCCTCCGACTCTTCTTCGGTGTTGGATGCTTAGGAAAAATAAGATCTTTGGCGTTGATTTCGTCCAATTCCGAGAATATTGCCCGAACAGCCTTTGGAACCAAAAATAGCGGAAACATGGCACTGTGGCATCTTGTTAATAGGTTAGTTCCGGAAAACGCATAAAAACATTATAAAGTGCAAGCAAAACATGTAAGTATTGTCATAAAACAAGTATGGAACGACAGAAATTATGGATACGTCGGGGACGTATCAAGGGGCAATCAGGTTTTTGGGGAGCGCTCAGGCGCGACTACTGGCATCACGACGTCGTCATCGGACGACGAGTTCCTCCACACCGACAACTTCTTCCCGGATCTCAGCGACTTCTTCGACAACCTCAACATGGGCGACAACGACGCTGCTGTGAAGTATGTGATCATGTCGTTTCTCTTTCAGTTTCTGTTAGAGTTTCTTCTTCTAGTATATGTGGTAGATGTGATCGGTTTGTCTACTTTAGATGTGATCTGTTCATCTATTTTACTAGACTGCACGTTTAGTTTATTTGTTTACATAGTCATGATTAATCAATTACTTGTTCGGATTTTTTCATATGGATATTTGCTTATATATTCAACAATCCAAAAACCTGATTTTAGGCAAATCAATTCAAGCAGCGTTGCTGCCGCTACTCGACCTCCCCTCTTTGATGGTATGCATTACAAGAGGTGGCGCACAAAGGCAGTTCTATGGTTTACAAACCTAGGCTGTTTTAGCGCCACAGATGCTAGACCTGAGGGGCCTCTCTCTGCAGAGGAGCAGGAAAAGTTTGAGAAGGTCGACGCCATGTTTAAGGCGGCCTTGTTCAGCATTCTTGGGGACAACATTGTTGACCCGTACATGGCTTTCGACCATGGTAAAGATGCGTGGGATGCGCTCGAGGCCAAATTTGGGGTCTCGGACGCTGGTGAACTGTATGTCATGGAGCAATACTATGACTACAGGATGACTGATGAGCGCTCCGTGGTTGAGCAGGCTCATGAGATTCAGTCCCTTGCCAAAGAACTCGAGCAGTTTAAGTGTACCTTACCGGACAAGTTTGTGGCCGGTGGCATTATTGCCAAGCTTCCTCCTTCATGGAGGAACTTTGCTACTTCTCTGAAACATAAGAGACAAGAGTTTTCCGTTTCGGATCTCATTGGCTCGCTTCATGTGGAAGAGAAGGCGAGAGCAAAGGACACACGCGCTCGTAGTTTTGAGGGAGGTTCTAGTGCCAATGTGGTACAGAAGAAAAACTTCCAATCCCACAAGTCTAAGAATAAGAACAATGGAAAAGGCAAGTTTGACGAGAAGAACAAAGCCTCTAACTCAACCAACTTCAAGAAGAAGACTCCTTATAAGAAGAAAGGGAATTGCCATGTTTGTGGCGCTCCTGGACATTGGGCTCCTGATTGCCCAGAACGCCATGATCGGCGTGGGAACAACGGCAAGTCCGCAAATGTTGTTATTGGTGTTGATACTGAAATGAAGGACGTTGGGTACGGTATTTCTCCTACTGTCCTTTCAGTATGTAATTCTCCTGATTGGTGGATAGACACCGGAGCCAATACACATGTATGTTCCGATGTCTCTATGTTTTCTTCTTATCGGGTTGCAAGGACTTGCTCCGTGCTGATGGGAAACGGCTCACGTGCTTGTTCGTGGTGTTGGTACGGTGGATCTGAAGTTTACTTCGGGAAAGACCATCCAGCTGAAGAATGTGCAGCACGTTCCCTCTATTAATAAGAATCTCGTTAGCGGATCGCTTTTATGTCGAGATGGTTTTAAGTTGGTTTTTGAGTCCAATAAAGTTGTAATCTCCAAGTGTGGACAATTTGTTGGAAAGGGTTATGTGTGAGGCTTGTTCCGCTTATCTCTGTCAGACATATGTACTCAAATTATTAATCATGTTTGCAATGATAGTGAGTCCGATATTTGGCATTCACGACTTTGTCATATTAATTTTGGGTGCATGACGCGGCTAGCGAATATGAATATAATTCCGAAATTTGCTATTGTCAAGAAATCCAAGTGCCAAGTATGTGTGCAAGCTAAGCAACCACGTAAGTCTCACAAGACTGCGGAGGCAAGAGACTTGGCACCGCTGGAGCTTATACATTCGGATCTTTGTGAAATGAATGGCGAATTGACAAAAGGAGGGAAAAGATACTTCATGACTTTAATTGATGATTCTACTCGATATTGTTATGTGTACCTCCTGAAATCGAAAGATGAAGCTCTTAATTACTTCAAAATCTTTAAAGCTGAAGCAGAAAACCAACTTGATCGAAAAATCAAGCGGCTAAGGTCTGATCGTGGTGGAGAGTATTTTTCCAACGAGTTTGATTCTTTTTGTGCGGAACATGGTATTATTCATGAGAGGACGCCTCCCTACTCACCTCAGTCAAATGGGGTGGCCGAAAGAAAGAACCGTACTCTAACTGATTTGGTTAACGCCATGTTAGATACATCGGGTCTATCCAAGGCATGGTGGGGGAGGCGATATTGACTGCATGTCCTAAACCGTGTCCCCACAAAGAACAAAACCCTTACCCCGTTTGAGGAATGGGAAAGGAAAAGGTTGAAACTCTCTTATCTACGAACTTGGGGTTGTATGGCGAAAGTAAATGTGCCAATACCCAAGAAGCGCAAGCTTGGACCAAAAACCGTGGATTGTGTTCTTCTGGGATATGCTTTTCATAGCATTGGCTATAGATTTTTGATAGTAAAATCTGAGGTACCCGACATGCATGTTGGTACAATTATGGAGTCGAATGATGCGACTTTCTTTGAGGATATCTTTCCTATGAAGGAAACGTCTAGCTCATCAATTCAGGAGATGCCCAGTTCATCTACTCAGGAATTATTTCCTGAACCTACCATGGCTATAGAACACTTTGATAATCCTGTGGAGGATGACAATGAAGCTTCCAAAAGGAGCAAGAGATAGAGGACTGCAAAGTCTTTTGGTCATGATTTCGTTGTGTACCTCGTGGATGATACTCCCACTTCTATTTCAGAAGCCTATGCATCTCAGGATGCTGACTACTGGAAGGAAGCTGTCCGTAGCGAGATGGATTCCATCCTAGCTAATGGAACTTGGGAGGTTACTGATCGTCCTTATGGGTGCAAACCTGTAGGATGCAAGTGGGTGTTCAAGAAAAAGCTTAGGCCTGATGGTACTATTGAAAAGTACAAGGCACGCCTTGTGGCCAAGGGTTATACCCAGAAAGAAGGTGAAGATTTCTTTGATACATACTCACCTGTTGCCAGATTGACCACCATACGAGTGCTACTATCCTTGGCTGCCTCACATGGTCTTCTCGTTCATCAAATGGATGTTAAGACTGCTTTCCTAAATGGAGAGCTTGAAGAGGAAATTTATATGGAGCAGCGATGGATTTGTAGTAGATGGTCAAGAAGGAAAGGTGTGTAAATTACTGAAGTCTTTGTATGGGCTTAAGCAAGCGCCTAAGCGGTGGCATGAGAAGTTTGAAAGAACTTTAACCGCTGAAGGCTTTGTTGTAAACGAAGCTGACAAGTGTGTATACTATCGCCATGGTGGGGGCGAGGGAGTTATTCTCTGTCTCTATGTCGATGACATATTGATATTTGGGACCAGCCTTACTGTATTAAGGAGGTCAAGGAGTTCCTATCTCGCTGTTTTGAGATGAAGGACTTGGGAGTAGCTGATGTGATCTTAAACATCAAGCTTGAAGGATGACGATGGTGGGATTACATTGCTTCAGTCCCACTATGTGGAAAAGATCCTGAGTCGTTTCGGGTATAGCGATTGCAAATCTTCTCCAACGCCTTATGATCCTAGTGTGATAATTCGTAAGAATAAAAGAATTGCTAGAGATCAATTGCGATATTCGCAGATCATTGGCTCGCTTATGTATTTAGCCAGCGCCACGAGGCCTGACATCTCCTTTGCTGTAAGTAAACTCAGCCGTTTTGTGTCTAGACCTGGAGATGTTCATTGGCATGCTCTTGAGAGAGTTTTGCGCTATTTGAAAGGCACTGCGAGTTATGGCATTCACTACACTGGGTATCCAAGGGTACTTGAGGGTTATAGTGATGCAAATTGGATATCGATGCTGATGAGACTAAGGCCACAAGTGGTTATTTGTTTACACTTGGAGGTGGCGCTCTGGAAGTCTTGCAAGCAGACCATCATTACGAGGTCAACTATGGAAGCAGAATTCACAGCATTAGACACAGCCACTGTTGAAGCAGAGTGGCTTCGTGAGCTCTTGATGGACTTACGTGGTTGAGAAACCAATACCCGCTATTCCTATGAACTGTGATAATCAAACTGTGATCGTCAAAGTAAACAGTTCTAAGGATAATATGAAGTCATCAAGGCATGTGAAGAGGAGATTGAAAACTGTCAGGAAAATGAGAAACTCCGGAGTTATAGCGTTGGATTATATCCATACGTCTAGAAACCTGGCAGACCCCTTCACAAAGGGACTATCACGAAATGTGATAGAAAATGCATCGAGGAGATGAGTATGAGACCCACACTATGAGCTGCCCACGGTGGTAACCCACTCTATGTGATCGGAGATCCCGTGAATTAGAACTGGGAGACAAGCTGTTGGTCAGCTGGGAGGAGAGTATATATCCCTATAGCAATTTTACCACTCCGTAAGATGCAATACTCTCCCAATCTGCATGGCAGGTTGATAATTATCTTAATGTGTTCTAAGTGGCTTATTTTAGCAGAGATGTTGTCCTGCAGAACATCTTTGAAGAACACACCTATATGAGTCGATTGTTAAACGTCGCAATCTATGAGAGTTGGGTGCTCTCTAGTAAACTCATGAAAGGCCCTGGAGTATGACGTATAAGCTCCAAACCGCGAGGAAAGCGGCAGCCAAGTATCGGTCTAGGCTTTGTATGAAGCTAGTGCGCAGAAAACTTGTAGTTCAAGGCATAGTCCACTATCCAAGTTGCAATCTAGTGTAATATGAAGCTTTAAGTGGAAGTTCAACTTAACATCTCCACGACATACCGGTATATAAAACAATGTTCGGAAACTTACGATGAGATGTGCCAATGAGAGTTTGTGGGGGATTGCTGGAATTTTGGGCATTTGGCCTTTGGCCCATGGCCCATTATCAAATGAAACTCACATGGCCCATTCCAATAATCAGTGGCAGCACTAGTGGGAGCTAAAGTTTAGTCCACATTGCTAGTTGGGAGAGAGTTGGAGTGGTATATAAGGTGGGCTGTTCCTAGTAAGTGAGAGAGAGAGAGCCTCGCCACTCCTCCTCCCCGCCGCCTCGCCTCGTCACGACACGTCACGACGCGACGCGGGTTGCGGGAATCTCGCCGAGCCGAGCTTATCTTTTTGCTGTTTGGGAAATTAATTGTGTAATCAATTTTGAGTCATTAACGGACGCGTTACTCAGCCGTTTTGCCTTCCGGTTTTTCTGGATCGTGGCTGTGCCGACTCGGACCTTCCTGAACCGCACTATATAAGCGCGGACGAGAACCCTAGCATGTATGAGACACATATGCGACTACCTGTTTCCAGTTCATTGCGCCGCCGCCTTCGTCTTCCTCATCCCGTCCGTCGGCGTGCACCGATTGCCGGACGATGAGCCTCGGAACCTCTCGTGAAACGTACGGGTGAGGGCAATCAGGTTTTGGGAGCGCTCGGCGCGACTACAGCATCACGACGTCGTCATCGGACGACGAGTTCCTCCACACCGACAACTTCTTCCCGGATCTCAGCGACTTCTTCGACAACCTCAACATGGGCGACAACGACGCTGCTGTGAAGTATGTGATCATGTCGTTTCTCTTTCAGTTTCTGTTAGAGTTTCTTCTTCTAGTATATGTGGTAGATGTGATCGGTTTGTCTACTTTAGATGTGATCTGTTCATCTATTTTACTAGACTGCACGTTTAATTTATTTGTTTACATAGTCATGATTAATCAATTACTTGTTCGGATTTTTTCATATGGATATTTGCTTATATATTCAACAGGCCCAACCACCAAGTACAGTCCAAACAAGAACGCCGGTCGAATTGAGCAATGTTAGATGTTATGAAAAAGTCTAAAAAAACATGTTTCTTTTTTGAACAAAAAAAAACATGTTATGAAAAAGAAAGGAAAAACTAGAACTGAACATACGTACGCTTCGCTAATTAAGCGTCACCATTTGTTGCGTCTAAGCAATAAGCATGCGCAGATGTTGCTGTCTACTATCTTTCAGGGGCGATCACGGCACTGACAATGAATAAAAGATGGTAGATTACACGCCATGCAACAATAATGTATGTACGCTACGGCGCCAAAATCAAATACTTCCTCTGATTCATATTACTTGACGCTAATATAGATGTATCTGGACACATTTTAGTTGTAGATACATCCATTTTAGCATCAAGTAATATGGATCGGAGGGAGTAGCAGAAAAGATGTTGTACTCCTATATGGTTGTTGGCACGTCCATCATACCGATTGTCGTCGCCTATCCAGCTGAGTGTTGTGCTGCTGATGTTGTTGCTGCTGCTGTATCGATCTCCACGGGCTACACGGACGGAATACTAGTATCATTCAGTCATTTAACTACAGTATCTTTTCGATCGGATTAGTATGTCGTAGTAGTACTCCACTAAGCTAGCTACTTCTGAAAGGAACACATCATCATTTTGCCATATATAAAGAGGGAAAGGGATGCTCTTCAGCTGTACCTTGATCCGGCCTGACTTTTGGCGCCAGAGGCAAATTGAACTATTGAAGCAGAGCACAGTTAGCCATGGCTCGCCTCTCCTGCTTCCCGCTCCTCCTCCTCTTCCTGCAGACGCAGCTCCTCGTGCTGGTCGCCAGCAAGTTCCTCCGCCTACCGTCTGAGCAGGATGTCGTCGGCACGAGGTGGGCCGTCCTCATCGCCGGCTCCAACGGCTACTACAACTACCGTCACCAGGCACGCAACAACTAACTGATTGATTACTTCCCTCCTTAACCATTTTATCGTAAATACTTCTCTTTACAATTGCCCTGCAAGTATTCAGTGTACGTGCAGATCATCGATTCACTCCTGACTGAATTAGCTAGATGCTTAACCTTTCAGTGTACGTGCAGGCGGACGTGTGCCACGCTTACCAGATCATGAAGAAGGGCGGGTTGAAGGACGAGAACATCATCGTCTTCATGTACGACGACATCGCCCACAACCCTGACAACCCAAGGCCCGGAGTCATCATCAACCACCCAAACGGCAGCGACGTCTATGCCGGAGTGCCTAAGGATTACACGGGAAAAGACGTGAACGCCAACAACTTCCTCGCGGCTCTGCTCGGCGACAAGTCCAAGCTCACCGGCAGCGGCAGCGGCAAGGTCGTCAGCAGCGGCCCTGATGACCATATCTTCGTATACTACGCCGACCACGGCGGCCCAGGGGTTCTTGGTAAAATATTATTCGATCTCCATCTATCTTGGTTTAACTGTACTCCCTCGGATTCATACTAATTGTTATTAGTCTAGATATATTTGGACATATTTTAATTCTCAATACATCTATATTAGCGAAAGTAATATGAATCGGAGGAAGTATCTTGTTTTATTGCATTGTGACGTGACCTGACAATGACCATTTGATCGAATGATCGGTCAGGGATGCCGGACAACGAGGAGTACTTGTATGCGAATGACTTGGTGCAAACACTCGAGAAGAAGCACGCCGACGGGGCTGGGTACAAGAGCCTCGCGTTCTACCTAGAGGCGTGCGAGTCCGGGAGCATCTTCGAGGGCCTCCTACCAGGCAACATTAGTGTGTACGCCACAACCGCATCGAACGCAGAGGAGAGCAGCTGGGGCACCTACTGCCCTGGCGACGATGAGGGTGCCCCTCCGACCGAGTATGACACCTGCCTCGGTGACCTTTACAGTGTCTCCTGGATGGAGGACAGCGACGTCCACAACCTCCATACGGAGTCCCTCAGGCAGCAGTACGGCGTCGTCAAGGATCGCACCTCGGCGCATGAGACGTACAGCCTCGGCTCCCACGTGATGCAGTACGGCGACCTTGGCCTAAACGAGCAGAGCCTCTACCTGTTCATGGGCACTGATCCTGCCAACGACAACGCCAGCTTCGTCGGCAACTCCTTACCCTCGTTGAGGGGTGTCGTGGTGAACCAGCGTGACGCCGATCTCCTCCATTTCTGGCACAAGTACCGGAGATCCGCAGAGGGGTCGACACGGAAAGGAGAGGCACGCAGGCGGTTGGTGGACATGATGGCACGACGATCTCACCTTGATAGTAGCGTGCAGTTGATCGGCAACCTCCTCTTCGGCTTCGAGGAAGGTCCCAAGGTCCTCAACGCCGTCCGGCCGACGGGGCAGCCTCTGGTCGATGATTGGGACTGCCTCAAATATATGGTGCGGAGATTTGAGGAGCGGTGTGGGGGCCTAGCGCAATATGGGATGAAGCATATGCGTTCTGTAGCCAATATTTGCAACGCTGGAGTTCGAGAGGAGGCCATGGACAAGGCTGCGTCTCAAGCGTGCGCGATTAATCCTCTTTCCGTAGTAGTCTAATTGTTCCATGGGACATCAATCGCTCAATATTTGGTGTTCTTGATATACATGAATATATCCAATAATGATAAATGTAAATACATGGTTCAATGTACATTATTGCCACAACTAGTTTGAGAACCAAAGGTAAATATATGGTCATGTTAACCATGAAAGCATGTTAAAAGAACACCTTGAACTCCCGGAGAGGCAAATCTCACTAATGAGTGATCATGAGAAGGTAAATTTTGATTAGCTCAAGAGGAAGCAAGATTAGGCTCAAGTGTGCCAATGACGACATTTTGATTAAGCACAATTTTGGCTGCAAAGCGAGTTTCGTTTTTTTCCAGTAAGAGATATTCTAATAATATAAAAAGAAGATATTAAATACGCTTTTGCAACAACTCACTATCATGATGGATTCAAAACAACAGAGGATACACACAACCAAACTATTAGAAAAGAATTATCGACACACTAATTACAAACAAAATCGAACACTTCCCTGAAAACACATGGGCCACAAGAAGGTTTTCCAATAGCAATGTCTTCACCGAGACAACAACACACAGGTGTCTGCATTGCCGAATTCTATCAAAGATTAAATCATGAGTTCTCACCTGGAAAGTATAATTGAGCTTAGATTTCATGCAATGTCTTCAACAAGGCAACAATGTCAAAACACCTCTACTGCTCGGTATGGCGATGAAGGTCAAACCAAGGGTTTTCACTCCGTTGCTCCACTCTCTGTACTGAATTAGCACCACAAAACCTCAACGACTTAGTGTTGTTGCATCCGCTTGACAAAGAACATTTTTTTCTTCTACCCTTGACTGTTGAACACAGACAAACGCCCACACTCTTGTACATGTTGTCTTCCAAACCACTTGGTAACAAATATGCATAAGCCTCACATTATGAGAATCATGAAACATGACATCTTAGAACGTCTTGAGCCTAAATTTTGGGTCTTCAAACAACACACGTAGTTCTGACTTGATCAACGCTACATAACCAAAACCTATGCTCAGATAAACATACCGACGGGAGGACGAGACAAGCGTGATAGGCACCACTGAAACCCACTTTAAGTGCCCCTCTAAAAGACACATGTAGTCTTTATAATCGTAGATGACGGACTTGCGAAAAAGAGAATTCCCTTTGAAAAATCATTTATGTTGTCGAACAACAGTTTTCACTGTACACCAAGCGCAATCTGCAGGCCAGAACGACATGAAGCCGTATTACCCTGCCTCATTGGTTTGATCACCCTTGGTATTTTCATTTTCATGGAAAGATGCCATGACAACATGAAGTGCATCACACGGGTTAAGTTCCCATGTAGTGACGGAACTTCCTTAAGGACAAAGGGGGCCGTTGCCCCCTCCAAAAATCCTCAAGTGTACATATCACCTTTACGAGTTGCACATAAATTGTACATGAAATTGATTGAATAAATTAAGTTAATTCTAGGTCGACCAACAACTAGCCGTGGTTATTTGTTTTGCTGCATCGTGGCATGAACTGATAATGACGTTGTCAGGGATGCCGGACGACGAGGAGTAACTGTACACAAACGATCTGGTACAGACACTGGAGAAGAAGCACGCCGGCGGGGCTGGGTACAAGAGCCTCGCGTTCCACCTGGAGGCGTGCGAGTCCAGTAGCATCTTCAAGGGTCTCCTCCCGGGCAACATCAGCATGTATGCAACGACGACATCAAACACGGAGGAGAGCAGCTGGGGAACCTACTGCCCTGGCGAGACGATGGCGCTCCACCCCCGGAGTACGACACCTGCCTCGGCGACCTGTACAACGTCTCCTGGATGGAGGACAGCGACACCCACAACCTCCATACGGAGTCCCTCAGGCAGCACTACGGCGTCGTATTTTCATATTCATGGAAAGATGCCATGACAACATGAAATGCATCACACGCAGGTTGAGTTTCCATGCAGTGATGGAACTTCCTTAGGGACAAAGGGGGGCCGTTGCCCCCTCCAAAAATCCTTAATTGTACATATCACTTTTACGAGTTGCACATAAATTGTACATGGAATTCATTGAATAAATTAAGTTAATGACGTTGATCGGCAACGTCCTCTTCGGCTTCGAGGAAGGTCCCAAGGTCCTCAACGCCATCCGGTCGGCAGGGCAGCCTCTGGTCGACGATTGGGACTGCCTCAAATATATGGTGCGGATATTTGAGGAGCGGTGCGGGCCGCTTACGCAATATGGGATGAAACACATGCGGTCGGTAGCCAACATTTGCAACGCCGATGTCTGGGAGGAGGCCATGGACAAGTCTGCTGTCTCAGGCGTGCACTATTAATGCTCTTCCACTTTCAGATCAAGTTGTTTAATCGAATCATGTCGCATCAATCACTCAATGTTTCGTGTTATCAATATGCATAAATATATATCATGATAATTGTAAATATATGCTATACGAATAGTATGTGGTTTGGTGTACATTGTCGCACTAGCTTGATAGTCTGTAAAGTGTATGGTCATGTGTTAACGATAGGAGCATGTCCAAAGAAAACTAAGCCAACTTAAACAAGTAACCGAGTGAGACAAGATTAACTATGATATATGACCATTTCACTTAATTAACTAAACTAGTAATTAATTCATATAAGTGACATGCATGATCAACATAAACAATGGAGTGTCCTATATTCGTATAGCCATCTTCGAGATACACCTATTCTCTTGACCCTTTGTCAAATACCGATTTGTCGCCTCTTAATTGCAAAAAGGAAAATCTAAATAGAAATATAGATATATTGGGTTTTATGAATGGATGGCGAAAACAAATTATGAATATATCAAGGACTTCGACTGTTTTATAGTTCGTCTACATAGTATGGAAAATGGATCTGGAACGGTAGGCAGTGTTGACCGGGTTACCGTTCACTATGGATCGGGTCAGTGAACATTCTGCATGAGTAGTGTTTACTTATTTGTATGTATAGGCTTTGATTTGGCACAATAGGCTGGATGTGTTTGATCGGATTACTGTTGGGTTTCTACAAAGTTTGGGTCCTATGAGAAGAAAGGAATTATCGTGCTAGCAGCAAGTGGCTTTTGTGTTTCTGTCAGAAAAAAAAGAGAAGGCGCTCTCGTCCTATGGTTCCGGAACACAGGCTCGAAGGCGAGAATGATTCTAATCAACGAGAGGACTGCGGAAAGGTAAGGGAGGTCATCGAAATGAGCAGCGGGATGTAGGTAAACCAATTTTTCAGGAAAAGATGGGTTCCTAGCTAATAAGATAATGGCTGCCGATATTGGTCGCAGAGAGAGCTCGATCGGGAGTCCTTGAGAGGCGATACGACTGAGCGTCCCCGGGCCCGTGCGTTGAATCCTAGATTGCCTTCTTACTTAACTAAACTAGTAATTAATTCATACTACTTGAATGCCCATGAGTTGTCCGTGAGTAATATTCTATGAAGGATCTGCAGATCTCCTCCAAGTTGGCACTGGCACGCTTCCATGTTCTCCTTCTATGGCTTAGGTCTGCACGTTATGCGTTCAATGCTAACCATGGTCCATGGGAGAATCCGAGAATGCATGCTAAGACAAAACTAATCCAACAGGAACAAGTAACTGAACAAGACAAGATTTTTAGTGAACTATTTTTTTAAGGTAAACAGTGGGTAAAAACTTACTGCACTTTTTATATATTATATGAAAAAAGTATTTAAAAAGATACAACAAGAGAAAGAGTGAGTGGAAAATCAATTCGGCTCCCGGGTGCGTATGCTCCCTCTACCAAAAAAGCATATTTTAAAGCGTCCAAAACTTTTGACAAAAAATTCTACATATACATATCCACAATATATGTGCGTTTGTGAAGTTTCGTGAAAAAAAGGATAAATTTTGTGGCCTACGTAAAAATGAGAAAAAAAAGTCTTATTTTTAGCACCGAATTTTGTCTTTTTACACGCGTCACACGATAAGTAGATTGTTCATGAAACGACTTTGTGACCAGTAGCACATGAAGATGTGCGAGATGCGAATTTTTTGTTTAATTTTTTTGACATTTCAAAGTATGTCTAAAATATATTTTAAAATAAAGGGGGCATATGCTCCCATGTTCCAAAACAACACTCACGTGAGTGAGCAACTCTTAAAGTCGAAGAACTTTAGACTGGAGCCATTCTTTGAATGACTCTGTGCTTTTTCTTCATTCTATATGCCACCAATCGAAGCTCCTGATAGTATATTGTAGTTGACAAACCCAGTTAATCTCTTTCTAAAATATATTACGTACCGAAAAGTTAGATTTTATTTTCTACAGACTACATCAAAGCGCAAGTCATAAGCCGCAAATATTTACACAAGCGCACACACAATTACATGTGTTCATGAACTACTAGTACGTGTCCTACGTATCATACGGGGCATCCTCTCGTCGAAGACCGGGACTGCCTCCACACCATGTGCAGAGGTTAGAGGAGCGGTGCGGGCCTCTGATGTAACATGGGATGAAGCAAATGCGGTCGGTGGCCAACATCTGCAACGCCGACGCCCCGTGGCGAGGCGAGGCCATGGAAAAGGCTGCATCTCAGGTGTGCGCTATGAATCCCTCTTCCATATATAATCATGCAATCGATCCATGTGACATCAATCAATACATATTTAGTGTTCTCGATACATATGAATATATGCGATAATGATAAATGTAAACATATATTGATTCTATTTTCCGACTACAACAGTGACCGCACATAGACCGCAATCTATAGGACAGAATGACATGAAACCGTAGTAATCTGCTGCATCAGAGTGGTTGTCCTTGGTATGCTCCTATTGATGGAAGACCACCATGAATACATGTCACACATCATAGTGATGGAACTTCCATAGGGACAAAGGGGACCATTGCCCCCCCCTCCGAAAATCCTACTGCCCTGGCGACGATGACCTTCACATCGTCTCCTAGATGGAGGACAGCGATGCCCACAACCTCCACATGGAGTCCCTTAGGCAGCAGTACGGCGTTGTCAAGGATCGCACATCGGCGCATGAGACGTACAAGCTCGGCTCGCACGTGATGCAGTACGGCGATCTCGGCCTCAACGACCAAAGCCTCTACCTGTTCATGGGTACCGTAACAACCCTGTTTTAGCAAACCCTAATTAGGAATTGTTTGTGCGTCATGAGCATCGTCTAAAATGCATTAAGAAAAATTTGCATCTAAAATGAAGTGGAAACCTTAAAGTGGATAAATCATTCGGTCTAATTAAGTGTCTCAAACAAAAGTGTTGTATTTTTAGACAAGAGAAGTAACCGATAAAAGTATTAATTTTACTTATATCAATTATCTACTTTACTAGAATGTATTTTCCAAAGAGGTAAATAAGTATTTAAAATTACTTTGGTCAAATCAAAGAGACAAACTGCAGTATATATAACCAGTTTCAGTTCAACCTGAGCTAGCAAGGACTAAATATCTTAAGTAATATTTACCAGCTACAGTACCACCGATCTAAATATCCAGGTAGTGGAATGGAACCGCACTTGACCTCTTGACCTCACCTCTTCCAACGGGTCCTCCTCCATGGCGCTCACGCGATCTGATTTTTTTTTTTTGAGCATCACACACCCCTTTTATTTAATTAGTGATACAACTAGGGATACACATGTTCAGAGGTGGCGTTAAAAGCCAGATCATTCTACCAACGTCCAGTGACGTACCAAAACGAGCTAACATATGAGCTTCTTCGTTACACTTTCGCGCCTCATGGCAGAAAACAGTCTCTTGAAATTGTTTCGCCCACTCCTGGCACTCACGCACAATGGTACCAAAACGTCCTCTATCAGCTTTTATAGCACCAAGCCACTTCGAGGCAATATGTAGCGACTTTTATGTGATGGAGATTTAAATCGCTCGCCAGAGCAAGAGCTTCCCTGCAAGCCATGCATTCCAAAGTTGCTGGATCCATAATACCTTCAACAGTGACGACCGAACAACCAAGGAAAATGCCATTCGCATCCCGGGCAACTGCAGCCATCGCACCCTTGTTTGATGTCTTACCCAACGCTGCATCAACGTTGATTTTGTCCATATTCAGAGGCGGTGCAATCCACTTGGGTAGATTACCCTTAATCTGAACTTTCTTTGCTTGCTTCACGTCTTTGATACTCTCCAGATCTTGCAAGAAGTTTCTTATAAAACAGAAGGTTGACAAAGGGTTTTGATATTCATCATCAAAAATTGCTCTCCGTCTTGCATACCAAATCGCCCACATTGTCACTAAAACTGAGATGAACTCATCATGCTTTACGGAGTCCATCACCTCAAAAATCCACAGTTTTGCATCACTCTCCTGAATCATACTGATATGCTCAACAATCTGTTCGTCGCAGAGCGCCCAAACACACCTTGCCATCGTGCAATCCAGCAGAGCATGGCGCCAGGTATCAACCGCAGCTCCGCATATGTCACAACACGGGTTCTGCGCCATATTCCTCTTATGTCTTGTCTCCGCTGTCGGCAACGATTGTCTCGCCAATCGCCACAAAAAACCTTCAGCTTTGATGGTACCTGTACTTTCCAAATAGATGTCCACTCTTTCTTTTGCTTCTCTGAATCGGAATGTGCAGCTACTCCGTCGAGCCAATCCTCTCGTCTTTTCTTGGTCTCGACCAACATTCTGTAGGCTGATCTAACACTGAATATGCCCTTTCGTTCATAGTGCCATGCCCAACCATCTCTCCAATTTGTGGTGCTAAGTGGGATATTTCTAATCACCTCAACATCCAGTTCAACAAAGAATTCATGTAGACGCTGCACATTCCATGTTGCTGACATAGTGTCAATAAAATAACTAACCTGTGTGGGGTGTTCCTCCTTGAGACATGCAATAGGTCTGAGCATATAATCCCGAGGCAACCAATTGTCATTCCACGGATGAATCAACTCTCCAGTCCCCACTCTTTTAATCAAACCCTGCTTCAAAACGTCAACCCCATCTATAACAGCTCTCCAAATCTGTGAGGGATGACTGCCAACCAAAGCAGTCAACAAATCGCCATTAGGGAAATAGATTGCTTTTAATAACCGAGCACTCAAAGAATCTACATTTTGCAAAATCCTCCATGCTTTCTTGGCTAATAAAGCTAGATTAAAAAGTTCAATGTCCCTGAAACCCAAGCCCCCCATATACTTCGGACTTGTCATCACAACCCAGGAGACCCAACAAGTTCTCCTTTTTCCTTCTTTACTTCCCCACCAGAAGTTTCGGATAAGAGAATTTAAATGAAGACATAAACCTCTTGGCAATCGGAAGCATGACATAGAGTAAGTTGGTACAGCTTGAGCGACTGACTTTATCAATATTTCCTTCCCTCCCGCTGACAACAACTGCTCCATCCAACCTTGTACTCTTTTCCGAAGTCTATCTTTCAAGAATTTGAAAGATCCATTTCGGGATCGACCCACATCAGAGGGCATTCCCAAATACTTATCACTTAGAGTTTCATTTGAAACCTCTAAGACATTTTTCACCTGATTACGAACATCATTAGGACAACCCTTGCTGAAATAAACAGAGGACTTGTCCCTATTGATTCTTTGGCCGGATGCCATGCAGTAACTATGAAGAGCATTCTCCACCTCCCTAGCTCCTCCTTCACTCGCCTTGAAAAGCAGCAGGCTGTCATCCGCGAACAAAAGATGGTTCACCGCCGGGGCAGATGGTGCCACCTTGATTCCTTCTAGGTTTGATGACTGACTTCTTTGTTTTAACAGGCACGAGAGGCCCTCTGCTGCAATCAAAAAGAGATACGGAGAAATAGGGTCTCCCTGACGGATCCCTCTAGATGGTTGAAAACTTTCAAGAGGAGATCCGTTAAACAAAACAGAGAAAGACACTGTTGTTACCATCCTCATGACCATGTCAATCCATCTTTGGTTGAAACCGAGTTTCGCCATCATAGCTTTAAGATAAGTCCATTCAACTCGATCATATGCTTTCCTCATATCCAACTTCAGAGCACAATAAGGATTCTTTTTTGATTTACGACGCTTCATGAAATGTAAGCATTCGTAGGCAGCTATTATGTTATCCGTGATTAGCCGCCCTGGCACAAAAGCAGATTGTTCCTCTGAAATAATTTCTGGCAAAATCTGCTTCAATCTATTTGCAAGTACTTTTGAGGCTATTTTTGCTAGCACGTTGCAAAGACTTATTGGTCTGAACTGTCCCAAATCAGTAGGACTAGTAACCTTTGGTATCATCACAATAAAAGTGCGATTTACTTCAGCCGGATCATCCACTCCTTCCAAAATGCGTGTAACAACTTGTGTCACCTCTTCTCCGCATAAAGACCAGTGTCGCTGAAAGAAGTGTGCCGGAAACCCATCCGGCCCAGGCGATTTTGTTGGAAACATCTGAAATAGCGCATCTTTCACTTCCTGGGCTGTAACCTGTTTAGCTAATATTCTGTTCATATCTCCTATTACTTTGCACTTTACGGTATCTAACACCACATGCATTTCTTCCACTCCCTTCCGACTCATACAAAGCATTATAAAAATTCCTTGTCAACATACCCATCTCATCTGCATCTTCAGTAATACTTCCATCTGATCTAACAAGCTGAGATATCTTATTCTTTTTTCTCCTGTTGCTGGCCCGTTGGTGGAAAAAATATGTATTGCGATCCCCTTCAGCCAACCACTGAACACGTGACCGCTGCCGCCACATCGTCTCTTCTCGGCCTTCTAACTCAACAATGCGTTCAGCTATCTTTCTCTCTTCCCTAGAGGGTTCCATTCTATTTGGATCATCCCTTAATCTTGCTAGCTCCTCATGGAGCCTTCCTAGTTCTTTCTTGACACATCCAAATATGTTCTCATCCCAAGACCCTAGAGCCTTAGTAAGCTTCTCCATTTTCTGGAGTAAATCAGTCACCGAGCTAGCCTTCCTTGTTTCATTCCATTCGCATTGCTCCTTTACTTCCGATTACCCTTCTCTGATCAGCAGCAAACTGAAGCAAAATTGGGCAGTGGTCAGAACACGACGTTGTTAGGTGCTGCAGCGTCGCATTCGGAAATCTCGCGCACCAATCCGGTGTTGCTAATGCTCTATCCAACCGGACACGGCAGTAGCTTCCACCCGCAACACGTTTCACAAATGTCCATGGCCGCCCTTCAAAACCAAGGTCACACAAACCATTGACATCGACCATATCTCGAAAGCCCATCATCTGGGTTGTATTTCTCTCATTCACTCCCCAATGCTCCTCTGCATGTAATACTTCATTAAAATCGCCCATCAAAACCCATGGCAGATCAGACGATGATCGAATGAATTTAAGCATATCCCATGTTTTATATCTCTCACTAACTTGCGCTTCCCCATAGACCATGGTTAAACGCCAAGGATCACGCCCCGTTTCCGTTACAATAATATCAATATGATATTGCGAAAAGGGTAAAATTTGCATTGAAATATTATTCTTCCAGTATAAGCATAGGCCCCCACTCCGGCCTGAACTACTCACTCCAAACCCCTTGTCAAAACCTAAACTTGTAGCAAGACGTTCCGCCCGTGCCTTGTTTATTTGCGTCTCGAATACACAAAGCACAGATGGGGCGTATCTCCTCGCAAGCGCTCGGAGTTCATTGACTGTCGCAGCACCGCCCATACCACGACAGTTCAGAGCCATAGCACTCATTGTCCCCGGCGATCCTCCATTCCGGAGGTCGCCAATCCTTCTTCAGTCGTCATGACTGTGTCCATCTTACTCTCTTCTTTTTTCTGTCTCTTCTGATCCCTCATAGTGAGCGACGAAGGGGGTGGTGGTGGGACACCAGACATGACGGGGTTAGCCACCAAATCATCACCCTTACCATCTGTGATACATAATGGTTGAGGGTTTTGTTTCTTCGGAGTCCAGTCAAGCCTCTTCCTGCTAGGCGGATCCCTTGTCATGTTTGCACCACTCGTGCTAGCTCCCACACCTGATTTCCCATCCTTTTCAATATTTCCAGAATTTTTTGTTTCTTTTGGGCGGTAAACACCTTTTTTCTCCTGCTCATACTTCCTATCCGGAGCTGCAGCTTGGTAATTCCATTCCCTCTCTGCCTTCAACCAATTTCCCCACTTTTTTGCCTATGGTGAGTGCTCACCAGAACCACATTCCTCATCCACATGGCCCATCAAGCCACAGACATCACAAAACGTTGGAATTTTCTCATACTTCAATTGGAAAACCACCCTCCCCTGGCCCTGGATATTGAGTGAAGTGAATCTTTTGAGAGGGGTGTCTACCTTAAGGTTAACTCTCACCCGAACAAAATCCTTCGCAGTGAGCATTATAATCTTCTTGACCACTCCCACCTTCGAAGCCATGAGTCTCACGAGGTGCTCCTTGCGGTAAAGGTCAGGAACCTTGTGAATCTGTATCCAGACTTCAATGCTATCAAGCACTACTTTCTCCGGATCCTGAATCCCATCATACTCCTTAATGATCACACCGTAACCTCTGAACAACCATGGTCCCATCTCCACTATCTTCTTCCAGTCACCCAAGCATCTCGCTTGTATTACAAAGAGATTATCATTTAACGCACGAAAAGAGACTTCCTGGGCTGGATTCCATGCATACCTCATACTGGTGTAAAAGGCAGTATTGCTAAAGTCCTCCCTACTCGTATACAGCCTTGCCACAGCCAACCACTTTGTTTCTGCCCGCAAATCCTTAAACTCTTTCTCATCGATCACAACATCATCGAAATCTTCCTCTTTCAGATCCAGACGATCCAACATCTCTTCAATAGACGGTTTCTTTTTATCTTCACGCACCGGATCCTGAGAAGAACTCGCCATCACGTAGACCGCAACCTCCACCAGATCTCTATCTCCAAAACACTTCCCAACCCACCGCTAACCTGCCAAGGCCGGGCAGACGAGCAGCGTCGTCCCCTTGATCAGCCCGAGCAGGTAGAGTGGGAGAGAAAACGTGGATGATTAGTCTGGGAGGCAATGAAACTAACGCCGGAGACTGGTGTCGTCGACGAAGTCGCCAGCACACATAGTAGTCTAATTCTATTTGACACCCAGCGCTCGCGCGATCTGATGCCAGCGCGGTTGCGCAATTGGGCCAGCCCAATTTAGATAGCGTGGCTTCAGCGCTTGCATGCGCTGTGTCTGCCGCGCTCAACTTGTCGACCCATGATCGAGATCTCCTATTTAAACCGGTAGATTTCTTTGTAATTTTTAAAGGTGGGACTAAAAACAGTGCTGCACCAGCTGGGGACGCGGGCGATGGTCAGTTTCTGCCGCCGTTTGCTCGACACGCACGTGATGGACGTGAAGCAGCTGGGGAAGCGCCGCGTACGCATGTCAAATCTGTTGTCATGTACGTACGTGCGTCCGTGTCGCACGACGGTTGGCTGCATATTGTCCATGGCTCATTCAAACACTGATTACATGCATCGATGTATATCTAGCTAAACCTTGTGACCACCATGCATGCATGGCATCTATCAAAAGGCTAGCTAGCCTGGTCTAGGACAATAGCATTTGATGTGAATCAATACATGGAGTGGAACCAACGCAAATATAATTTTGGGTGGAATGAAATCTGTGAATCACATAGAACAAAAGTTTAGCCTCCGAAAGATTATATAACATTTGCGAGTGAAACAAAAATAAACTTCTTAAATTTTCAAAACTTATTATCTCGATCGGAGCGAGTAACCATAATCCTAGAGAAGTATAAAAATGGTGAGTACAACATGGAATACAGTTTAAAACCAAGAAAAATAAAGTCTAAATGAAAGAACAAATCATTATTCACTCGGGAACAACTAATTATACATCGAGGAACAAAACATTAGTGGAACTCATTTTTTAGACTTAAGAGGAACAAAACTTTCGGAATAACGGAACACATACATATACACTAGGGAAAAACTAATTATTCACTGGGAACAAATATACCGGGAACAAATAATTATACACAGGGGAACAACAACCTTGACGGAGGGGAATACTAATTTAGACGGAAGGGAACAACATCTTAGATGGAGGGGAAAAATCTTAGACGAAGGGAACAATAGCCTAGATGGAGGGAAACGGCCTAGATGGAGGGGGACAACATCCTTAACGGAGGGGAACGAGAGCCTACACGGAGGGGAACAATAGCCTAGACGGATGGGAACAACAACCTTGGCGGAGGGGAACAACAGTTTAGGCAGAAGGAAACAACATCTTAGACAGAGAGGAAAAAAATGTTAGACGAAAGGGACAATAGCCTAGATAAAACAAGAGCCTAAATGAAGGGGAACATCGACCTAGATGGAGTGGAACAATAACCTTGATGGAGGGGAACAACAACTTAGCTGGCATGGAACAACAGCCTAGACGGAGGGGAACAACATCCTAAACAGAGGAGAACAATAACCCTGATGGAGGGGAACAACAACCTAGACGGAGAGAAACAACATCCTAGACAGAAGGGAACAACATTCTTGATGGGGGGAGGGGGAACAACAACCTTGATGAAGGGGAGCAAAACAAATAGTTGAACAATATTTTGAAAGTCTTGGAACATAACACGAGCCCAATAACTGACAAAAAATTACGTCGTACGAGTACGAATATAAACACAAAAAGAAACAAATCTTGACAAAAAAATATGGTTGTTTGGGATACTAGATGATTATTAATGGAACAACAATTAGAACACGAAAATGACAAAAAAATAAGTATAAAAAACCACGAAAACACGACAATATAAACATATAAATAAAGCATGTAACAAAAATAGGAAACTAAAAACTATGAATCATAAAAAAACATAAAAAAGAGGAACACCTTTTGAAACTAAATGTACCAAAACTATATCAAATCATAAGGAATAAATAAAAATCATAAAATATTTGTTAAAAAAGAAAAGGAAAAAAATAAAAAAGAATGAAAAAAGTGAGAGAAACATATGAAAGATAAAAATAGAAAACAAATAAAAACTAACTAGATATGCTAAAATAGACTAGAGCAAATACTAACTCGTAAGTGCATACCAGATTCAAACCTACCTACTTAGTCTAGTTCAAAACGAACAAGCTTCTAAAAAAATAAGAAGGAAACGTATCAAATGAAAAAGAAAAACGTGCCTACTTCTACCTGCCTCTGAAGGGTTGAGAGCGCTCGGCGCGTGCACGTACAGGCGAAGCACTCGCAACTTATCGAGTCCACGAGGAGAAAATCCAAGCATGCTAGCGAAGGAACCGAAACAGACGAAGAGATGATAAACGGGCCGAGCCCACGACCGAGAAGCTTCAGCGAGTCGTTTCCCTTCCAACGCCTCCAGCTTGGATACACTCGGTCTCGTGTTGCAGCCCATTGACACGGGCGCCATGGGCGGATCCAGGCACAGGCCCAGGGGTGCGAATGCCCCCACTCGATTTTCTGGCCCCTTATACTTGGCCCATAGAATAGGGAGTTGCCCCCACTCAGCCCAAAACATTTGGCCCCACTACTTAGTTTTTCTGGTCTGTTTTCAAAGCCCATGTATGAAAAAGCATAGCCCATTAACTTGTCAGTTTAGCCTGGTCGCGTATTCACGTTACGACTACTCAGCCGGATTTCCTATACAGCGACCAGGCCGGCGCGTACCGCGTGCCGCACACCCCCGCGCGCGGTACGGGCCAGCCCAGTTCGGGTGTTGGGCCACTTGGCCGTTTTCTTTTTTTGAGATTTTTTTTCTGTTCTTTTCTTTTTTTATTTCTGTTTTCTTTTTCATTCCTGTTTTTTTCTTTTTTTTTGTTTCTTTTTATTTTATGTTTCTTTTTATTTCTATTTTTTCGTTTTTAAGATTTAATTTTTTAAATTTAAATATATATTTAAATGTAAAATGTTTTATCTCAAATATTCGAAAAAATTCAAATTCGAAAATTGTTCAAATGTGAAAATTGTTCAAATAAAAAAAATTGTTCAAATGCGAAAGTTGTTCAAATAAAAAATTGTTGAGATTCGAAAATTGTTCAAATGCGAAAATTGTTCAAATAAAAAAATTGTTCAAATTCAAAAATTGTTCATATATAAAAAATAATAAATTTTGAATTTTTTTGTTCCATTTTAAATTTGTTCCAATTTAAAATTTGTTCTAATTTGAAAATTGTTCCAATCTAAAAAATATTCAAATTTTAAAAATATTTAAATTTCAGAAAAACTAAAATAATTTTTAAAAATCGGGTCTAAAAAAAATCAGCTTTTAAAAACGTAAAAAGAAAAATAGAACAGAAAAAACAAAAAAAAAGCAATAGAAACAAAAAAAAGAGTGGGAATGTTGGGCCGGCCCAACAACCCGCCTGAGGGTGTCGGCCTGGTCCGCACCGACCAGATGGTGTACAGCACCCACTACTAGTAGGAAACCGCGATCCCTATTCTCCGCTCAAAGCGGGAGCGAACGGTCGCTCCGCTCAGAGCGAGAAGGAGTTGGGCCGGCCCATTTAGCGATGGAATTGGATTTGCTTCGTTTTTTTCTTCAGTTTTTCTCATTTTCTACTCGTTTTTTCCTTCCAGTTTTTTGTTTTTGCCAATTGGTTTTTTCTGAACTTTGCAAACTTTAAACTTTATCAAATTCGAACGTTTTTTTTAAGTTTGAACATTTTTAGATTTGAACTTTTTTAAATTTGAACAATTTTTAAGTTTAAACAAATTTTAATTTTGAACATTTTTAGATATGAACATTTTTCGCGTTTGAACAATTTTCAGATTTGATCTTTTTCTGAAATTTTGCATACATTTTAATTTGATTTTTTTTCAAATTGGAACTTTTCATATTTGAACATTTTTTAATTTGAATATTTTTTAATTTGAATATTCTTAAATTTGAACATTTTTTATTTTTGAACATTTTTAGATATGAATATTTTTCATTTTTGAAAAAGTTTCAGATTTGATATTTTTCTGAAATTTTGCATACATTTTAATTTGAATTTTTTTCATATTTGAACATTTTTTAATTTGAACATTTTTTAATTTTGAACTTTTTTAGATTCGAATATTCTTAAATCTGAACATTTTTTAATCCAATTTTTTTCAAATTTAAACTTTTTTTATATTTGAACATTTTATAAATCTAAAACTGAAAGGAGAAAAAGTAGAGAGAGGTAGTACCTTGTTGGGCCGAGCGGCCCAGGCGGATGCTCTTCAGGCGGATGGAACCGTCGCTCCCGCTTAAGGCGGAGAGTAGGCGCTCCCGGCGAAACCTATTCGCCGCTCATAGCGGGCGCTATCTCGCGCTCCGCTCAAAGCGGGATCGGCCTGGGCCGGCCCATTAGCGAGGGCAGGGTTCCCCTTTGAATTTTTCTTCAGTTTTCTCGTTTTTTTTTCACGGTTCTGCTGGGTTTTTTCCTCCCGTTTTTCCTGGTTTTACCGATCGGTTTTTTCTAAACTTTTCAAATTTAAATTTTTTTAAGTTCGAACTTTTTAAAATTTGAAACTTTTCAGATTTGAACAATTTTGAAGTTTGAACGTTTTAAATTTTGAACATTTTTAACTCTGAACATATTTTGAGTTTCAACTATTTTCAGATTTGATATTTTTTAAATTTTGATTAATTTTTTAATCTAAAACATGTTTCAATTTGGAACTTTTTATATTTTGAACATTTATAAATTTGAACTTTTTTAAAAGTTAAAAATTGTTCGATTTTGAAAATTGTTCGTTTTTGGAAATTGTTCAATTTTCAAAATTGTTCGATTTTGAATTGGTATAGATTTCCAATTTTGTTTCGTTTTGAATTTGTAGAGATTTTAAAAACCGAAAAAATTGTGCAACTTATGCTGTCACCCACGAAAATAGAAAGAGAGAAGACCAGCCGAATAAATGGGCCTGGTCCAGCTCGGATTCCTTTAAGCGGAGCCACGCTTGCTCCCGCTTAAAGCGGGGAATAGGCCCTCCCGCCGGTAGGGGATACCATTACATAAAGACCAACCTTTGCAAAAGAAAGTTAGGCTAGCGAACGTCTGCCACATGGCAGCTGCCTCACCGCGCCCTGCGCGTACGCGCGATCGTACTCCGTCCCGCGTGCGCACTTCTCCGGTGGCGTGCGCGTACTTCTCTCCCTATCCACTCCGCGCCGCACGTACAACAGCTCTCACAAATTCACAATCCGTTTCGTTCCAAGAACCACTACAGCTAGCTCATTTCTAACCTTCAATTTATAAGTACAGCTAGCTGATTCTTTTATGGATGACTAATTATACAAAAGGACACTATGTTTAACGCACAAGTACAGCTGTGTTCAACACATAACTACAGTTACGTACAAACACGAGTACAGTTGCACACATGGGGGAGTACAAGTACAATCAAACACACGAGCAGGTACAATTGCGTACACGAGCAGGTACAGTCACACACACGAGCAAATACATGTACAGAAGTACGGTCGCGCACACGAACATGTACAGTCGCGCACACGAGCATATACAGTCACGCACAACACACGAGTACAGTTGAACACACGAACGAGTACAAATACAGTCACGCACACGAGCAGGTACAAACGCGCATACGAGCAGGTACAGTCGTGAACACGAGCAAGTACATGTACATAAGTATATTGGCGCACACGAGCAGGTACAGTCGCGCGTAAGTACAGGTACAGTCCCGCACACGGGCGAGTACAGTTAGCGAGTAAAGGAAAAAATTGCACCAAATACACTAAAAACAGAAGTACTTACCAGTTGAAACACGAGTACACCTAGGTACATACCACAGGTACAATCATAATATTATGGGAAGTACGAAAAAAAGGATCTCCAAACCTATCAACATGGGATCTAGTTTTAAAGATCTCGACGCGAGGATCTCAAAAGTGAAAACGGTTCGCAATTTGGACTTACGATTCTCAAGATATTTCATTTTGAAAAACGAATCTAGAAAAAAAGGGAAAAACTGACACGACTCTTCTCTCTCCTCCCCCATCCCCACCTTGCTTCCCCTTGCGACACGTGGCGAGCAGGGAGACCCCTTCCCAAGAATTTTCTGGCACCACAGCGCGCCACTTGTCGCGTGCTGAGCGAGTTGTCTTCCCTTCACGAAGATCGGCCTTTTTCTAGAGTTTTCGGTAAGGGGGTCTTGGCTTTCATGATATGGAGATTTTAATCTTGCTCTCTTGGCTCGTTAAGTTTGGAGAATTCTATTTTAAAAAAAAGTTTGGAGAATTCTAACCGACCTGGAATCATTGAGCGCCTGGGTCCTAAAGGCGGTGTACTTCCATGTTTTATTTGCATCTTTAGGATCGCGGCCATCGCAGATCTGGCGTTCCTTGTGTGAAGGACGAGATATGTTGCGGCAGGGGCTGATAAAAAGGATTGGAGATGGTTCTACTACGAACTGCTGAAATGACAACAGGATCCCTTGGGACCATTTCCTTAGACCTTACGCATGTACCAATATTAATCCTCCCATGTTGGTGTCAGATTTTCTGGTGTCAGCAACAAGAACTTGGGACATACAGAAGCTAGAGGAGTATTTCGTGCCAACGGACGTGGACGCCATCAAACAAATCTCGATCAGCTATATAGTGCAGCCTGACTTTTGGGCATGGCACCATGACAAATCTGGGGTGTTTTTAGTTCGATCAGCTTACCACATGATCATGGAAACGAAGCAAAGAAGAGAGAACTTTTTGGAAGACCGGACTGAGTCTTCTAACTCTGATCTGGATGAGAAGAATTGGCAGAAATTGTGGGGAGTAAAGGTACCTTCAAAACCGAGGCGCCTTGCACGATCATCCCTTCCAACAGGCGAAGTTCGTGAGCATAGACACATGGCAACGTCTGTAGTATGTTCTCTCTGCAACGCGAGAACAGATACATGGAGACATTCCTTTGTTGGACTGTTGATGTCTACGTGTGCTTCTATTCTTGTAGATAGTGTTGGGCCTCCAAGAGCAGAGGTTTGTAGAACAGCAGCAAGTTTCCCTTAAGTGAATCACCCAAGGTTTATCGAACTCGGGGAGGAAGAGGTCAAAGATATCCCTCTCAAGCAACCTGCAATCACGATACAAGAAGTCTCTTGTGTCCCCAACACACCTAATACACTTGTCGGATGTATAGGTGCACTAGTTCGGCGAAGAGATAGTGAAATACAAGTAGTATGGATGTATATGAGTGGTAATAGTAATCTGAATAAAATATGGCAGCGAGTAAACATGCAACAGAACAGTAAATAAACGGAGATTCGATGTTTGGAAACAATGCCTAGGGATCATACTTTCACTAGTGGACACTCTCAACATTGATCACTGATACGTCTCCAACGTATCGATAATTTCTTATGTTCCATGCTACATTATTGATGATATCTACATGTTTTGTACACATTATATGTCGTATTTACGCATTTTGGCACTAACCTATTAACCGATGCCGAAGAACCGATTCTTGTTTTACTGTTTTGGTTTCATAAATCCTAGTAACGAAATATTCTCGGAATTGGACGAAATCAACGCCCGGGGTCCTATTTTTGCACGAAGCTTCCGACAGGGAAAGGAAGTGGGGCCACGAGGCGCGCCACAACGTGGCGGCGGCCCCATTGGCCGCGCGGCCCTGGTGTGTGGGGCCCTCGTGTGGCCCCCTGACCTACCCTTCCGCCTACTTAAAGGCTCCGTCGCGAAACCCCCAGGACCGAGAGCCACGAGACGGAAAACCTTACTGAGGCGCCGCCGCCGCCAATCCCATCTCGGGGGATTCGGGAGATCGCCTCCGGCACCCTGCCGGAGAGGGAATCATCTCCCGGAGGACTCTTCATCGCCATGATCGCCTCCGGAGTGATGAGTGAGTAGTTCACCCTGGACTATGGGTCCATAGCAGTAGCTAGATGGCCGTCTTCTCCTTATGTGCTTCATTGTCGGATCTTGTGAGCTGCCTAACATGATCAAGATCATCTATACGTAATACTATATGTTGTGTTTGTCGGGATCCGATGGATAGAGAATACTATGTTATGGTGATTATCAATCTATTACCTATGTGTTGTTTATGATCTTGCATGCTCTCCGTTATTAGTAGAGGCTCTGGCCAAGTTTTTGCTCTTAACTCCAAGAGGGAGTATTTATGCTCGATAGTGGGTTCATGCCTCCATTGATACTGGGACAGTGACAGAAAGTTCTAAGGTTATGGATGTGCTGTTGCCACTAGGGATAAAACATTGATGCTATGTCTAAGGATGTAGTTGTTGATTACATTACGCACCATACTTAATGCAATTGTCTGTTGCTTGCAACTTAATACTGGATGGGGTTCGGATGATAACCTGAAGGTGGACTTTTTAGGCATAGATGCATGCTGGATAGCGGTCTATGTACTTTGTCGTAATGCCCTGATTAAATCTCACTATATTTATCATATCATGTATATGCATTGTTATGCCCTTTTCTATTTGTCAATTGCCCGACTGTAATTTTTTCACCCAACATGCTTTTATCTTATGGGAGAGACACCTCTAGTGAACTGTGGACCCCGGTCCTATTCTTTACATCGCATACAATCTACTGCAATACTTGTTTCTTGTTTTCTTCGCAAACAATCATCTTCCACACAATACGGTTAATCCTTTATTACAGCAAGCCGGTGAGATTGACAACCTCACTTGTTTCGTTGGGGCAAAGTACTTTGGTTGTGTTGTGCAGGTTCCACGTTGGCGGAATCCCTGTGTTGCGCCGCATCACATTTCGCCACCATCAACCTTCAACGTGCTTCTTGACTCCTACGGGTCCGATTAAACCTTGGTTTCTTGAGGGAACTTGCCTTTGTGCGCATCATACCTTCCTCTTGGGGTTCCCAACGGACGTGTACACCTACGCGCATCAAGCAAATTTCTGGCGCCGTTGCCGGGGATCGGAAGAAAAGTTACACCACAAAGATTTCTAACTCCCACGTCAACTACACGCCAGCAAGTAAATTTCTGGCGCCGTTGCCAGGGAGATCAAGACACGCTGCAAGGGGAGTCTCCACTTCCCAATCTCTTTACTTTGTTTTTGTCTTGCTTTATTTTATTTACTACTTTGTTTGCTGCACCTAAACAAAACACAAAAAAATTAGTTGCTAGTTTTACTTTATCTGTCTTGCTCTCTATATCAAAAACACAAAAAATTAATTACTTGCATTTACTTTATCTAGTTTGTTTTATTTACCGTTGCTAAAATGAATACCCCTGAAAATACTAAGTTGTGTGACTTCACAAACACAAATAATAATGATTTCTTATGCACACCTATTGCTCCACCACTACAGAATTCTTTGAAATTAAACCTGCTTTATTGAACCTTGTTATGAGAGATCAATTTTCTGGTGTTAGTTCTGATGATGCTGCTGCCCATCTTAATAATTTTGTTGAACTTTGTGAAATGCAAAAGTATAAGGATGTAGATGGTGATATTATTAAATTGAAATTGTTTCCTTTCTCATTAAGAGGAAGAGCTAAAGATTGGTTGCTATCTTTGCCTAAGAATAGTATTGATTCATGGACTAAATGTAAGGATGCTTTTATTGGTAGATATTATCCTCCCGCTAAAATTATATCTTTGACTACTTGGATGATCATCCAAACCTTCTATGCAGGACTAAATTTTTCTTCGCGGAATTTATTGGATTCAGCTGCTGGAGGTATCTTTATGTCCATCACTTTGGGGGCGCTACAAAGCTTCTTGATGATATGATGATAAATTACTCGAATGGCACACGGAAAGAGCTCCACAAGGTAAGAAGGTAAATTCTGTTGAAGAAACATCTTCCTTGAGTGATAAGATTGATGTGATTATGTCTATGCTTGTGAATGGTAGATCTAATGTAGATCCAAATAATGTTCCTTTAGCTTCATTGGTTGCTCAAGAAGAAAATGTTGATGTGAATTTCATTAAAAATAATAATTTCAACAACAATGCTTATAGGAACAACTCAGTAATAACTATAGGCCATATCCTTCGCTAATGGTAACGGTTATGGTAATTCTTATGGAATTCTTACAATAATAATAGGAGTGTACCCCCTGGTCTTGAAGCTATGCTTAAAGAATTTATTAGTACACAAACTGCTTTTAACAAATCTGTTGAGGAAAAGCTTGATAAAATTGATATTATTGCTTCTAGAGTTGATAGACTTGCCTCGATGTTAATCTATTAAAATTGAAAGTTATGCATAATGAGGATATTGATAATAAGATTACTACTACAGCAAATGCCATCCAAGTTAGAATTAATGAGAATATAAGATTAATGGCTGAATTGCGTGCTAGGTGGGATAGAGAAGAAAATGAAAAACTAGCTAAAGAGAATAATGTAGCTAAAGTTTGGACTATCACCACCATTAGTAATGATAATTATTCACATGTTGCTGCACCTCCTACTATCAATGGTAGAATAATTGGTGTTGGCAATGTTTCTACTCCTAGTGCAAAGCGTACAAAACTGCCGAAATTGCTAAAACTGCTGAAACTGCTTGTGATAAAACTGCTGAAATTTTTTCCAATCTTGGGGACAATGATCCCATTGTTGTAGCTCATAATGATTTAGATTTTGATGATTGCCACATCTCTGAAGTTATAAAGTTCTTACAAAAACTTGCTAAAAGTCCTAATGCTAGTGCTATAAATTTGGCCTTTACAAAACATATTACAAATGCTCTCATAAAAGCTAGAGAAGAGAAACTAAAACTTGAAACTTCTATTCCTAGAAAGTTAGAAGATGGTTGGGAGCCCATCATTAAAATGAAATTCAATGACTTTGAATGTAATGCTTTATGTGATCTTGGTGCAAGTATTTCTGTTATGCCTAAAAAGATTTATGATATGCTTGACTTGCCACCATTGAAGAATTGTTATTTGGATGTTAATCTTGTCGATAATGTTAAAAAGAAACCTTTGGGGAGGATTGATAATTTGCGCATTACGGTTAACAATAACCTTGTCCCCGTTGATTTTGTTGTCTTGGATATCGAATGCAGTACATTTTGTCCTATTGTGTTGGGAAGACCTTTTCTTCGAACCGTTGGTGCTACTATTGATATGAAGGAAGGTAATATTAGATATCAATTTCCTCTCAAGAAAGGTATGGAACACTTCCCTATAAAGGAATGAAGTTGCCTTTTGATTCTATTATTAGAACAAGTTATGATGTTGATGCTTCTACTCTTGATAATACTTGATTTGCACTTTCTGCGCCTAGCTGAAAGGCGTTAAAGAAAAGCGCTTATGGGAGACAACCCATGTTTTTACTACAGTACTTTGTTTTATATTTGAGTCTTGGAAGTTGTTTACTACTGTAGCAACCTCTCCTTATCATGTTTTTGTGCCAAGAAAAGTTTCTATGTTAAAGTTGATGTTATATTTGGGATCGCTGCGCAGAAACAGCATTGCTGTCTGTCACGAATTCTGGCACAAGTTTCTGTATAAAATTCGAAAAAATCTGCAAAATTACGAGCGTGATCCTCAGATATGTATGCAACTTTCATTAGTTTTGAGTTTTTCCATTTGAGCAAGTCTAGTGCCCCTTTCAGGTTCGTCTTTACGGACTGTTCTGTTTTGACAGATTCTGCCTTTTATTTCGCATTGCCGTATTTGCTATGTTGGATGAATTTCTTTGATCCATTAATGTCCAGTAGCTTTGTGCAATGTCCAGAAGTGTTAAGAATGATTGTGTCACCTCTGAACATGTGAATTATTAATTGTGCACTAACCCTCTAATGAGTTTGCTTGAAGTTTGGTGTGAAGGAAGTTTTCAAGTGTCAAGAAAGGAGTATGATATACTATGATCAAGAGGAGTGAAAGCTCTAAGCTTGGGGATGCCCCCGTGGTTCATCCCTGCATATTTTAAGAAGACTCAAGCGTCTAAGCTTGGGGATGCCCAAGGCATCCCCTTCTTCATCGACAACATCATCAGGTTCCTCCCCTAAAACTATATTTTTATTCGGTCACATCTTATGTTCTTTACTTGGAGCGTCGGTTTGTTTTGTTTTTATTTTTGTTTGAATAAAATGGATCCTAGCATTCACCGTATGGAGAGAGACACGCTCGCTGTTGCATATGGACAAATATGTCCTTAGGCTTTACTCATAATATTCAAGGCGAAGGTTGAAACTTCTTCGTTAAATTGTTATATGGTTGGAATTGGGAAATGCTACATGTAGTAATTCTAAAATGTCTTGGATAATGTGATACTTGGCAATTGTTGTGCTCATGTTTAAGCTCTTGCATCATATACTTTGCACCCATTAATGAAGAAATATATAGAGCTTGCTAAAATTTGGTTTGCATATTTGGTCTCTCTAAGGTCTAGATAATTTCTAGTATTGAGTTTTGAACAACAAGGAAGACGGTGTAGAGTCTTATAATGTTTACAATATGTCTTTTATGTGATTTTTGATGCACCGGTTCATCCTTGAGTTTGCTTCAAATAACCTTGCTAGCCTAAACCTTGTATCGAGAGGGAATACTTCTCATGCATCCAAAATCCTTGAGCCAACCACTATGCAATTTGTGTCCACCATACCTACCTACTACATGGTATTTCTCCGCCATTCCAAAGTAAATTGCTTGAGTGCTACCTTTAAAATTCCATCATTCGCCTTTGCAATATAGCTCATGGGACAAAATAGCCTTAAAAACTATTGTGGTATTGAATATGTACTTATGCACTTTATCTCTTATTAAGTTGCTTGTTGTGCGATAACCATGCTTCGGGGACGCCATCAACTACTCTTTGTTGAATATCATGTGAGTTGCTATGCATGTCCGTCTTGTCTAAAGTAAGAGAGATCTACCACCTTAATGGTTGGAGCATGCATATTGTTAGAGAAGAACATTGGGCCGCTAACTAAAGCCATGAATCATGGTGGAAGTTTCAGTTTTGGACGTATATCCTCAATCTCATATGAGAATATTAATTGTTGCCACATGCTTATGCATTAAAGAGGAGTCCATTATCTGTTGTCCATGTTGTCCCGGTATGGATGTCTAAGTTGAGAATAATCAAAAGCGAGAAATCCAAAATGCGAGCTTTCTCCTTAGACCTTTGTACAGGCGGCATGGAGACACTTGGTTGAAACATGTGTATTGCGATGATCCGGTAGTCCAAGCTGATTAGGACAAGGTGCGGGCACTATTAGTATACTATGCATGAGGCTTGCAACTTGTAAGATATAATTTACATAACTCATATGCTTTATTACTACCGTTGACAAAATTGTTTCATGTTTTCAAAATAAAAGCTCTAGCACAAATACAGCAATCGATGCTTTCCTCTTTGAAGGACCTTTCTTTTACTTTTATTGTTGAGTCAGTTTACCTATCTCTCTCCACCTCAAGAAGCAAACACTTGTGTGAACTATGCATTGATTCCTACATACTTGCATATTGCACTTGTTATATTACTTTACATTGACACTATCCATGAGATATACATGTTATAAGTTGAAAGCAACCGCTGAAACTTAATCTTCCTTTGTGTTGCTTCAATACCTTTACTTTGATTTATTGCTTTATGAGTTAACTCTTATGCAAGACTTATTGATGCTTGTCTTGAAGTACTATTCATGAAAAGTCTTTGCTTTATGATTCATTTGTTTACTCATGTCATTACCATTGTTTTGCTGCATTCATTACATATGTTTACAATAGTATGATCAAGGTTATGATGGCATGTCACTCCAGAAATTATCCTTGTTATCGTTTACCTGCTCGGGACGAGCAGAACTAAGCTTGGGGATGCTAATACGTCTCCAACGTATCGATAATTTCTTATGTTCCATGCTACATTATTGATGATATCTACATGTTTTATACACATTATATGTCGTATTTACGCATTTTCCGGCACTAACCTATTAACAAGATGCCGAAGAGCCAGTTCTGTTTTCTGCTGTTTTGGTTTCAGAAATCCTAGTAACGAAATATTCTCGGAATTGGACGAAATCAACGCCCTATTTTTGCACGAAGCTTCAGAAGACCGAGGGGAAAGGAAGTGGGGCCACGAGGCGCCGCCACAACAGGCGGCGCGGCCCCCTTGGCCGCGCGGCCCTGGTGTGGGGCCCTCGTGTGGCCCCCGACCTACCGCCTACTTAAAGGCTCGTCGCGAAACCCCCGGGGCCGAGAGCCACGAGACGGAAAACCTTGCGAGGCGCCGCCGCAATCCCATCTCGGGGGATTCGGAGATCGCCTCCGGCACCCTGCGGAGAGGAATCATCTCGGAGGACTCTTCATCGCCATGATCGCCTCGGAGTGATGAGTGAGTAGTTCACCCCCGGACTATGGGTCCATAGCAGTAGCTAGATGGTCGTCTTCTCCTTATGTGCTTCATTGTCGGATCTTGTGAGCTGCCTAACATGATCAAGATCATCTATCTGTAATACTATATGTTGTGTTTGTCGGGATCCGATGGATAGAGAATACTATGTTATGGTGATTATCAATCTATTACCTATGTGTTGTTTATGATCTTGCATGCTCTCCGTTATTAGTAGAGGCTCTGGCAAGTTTTTGCTCTTAACTCCAAGAGGGAGTATTTATGCTCGATAGTGGGTTCATGCCTCCATTGATACCTGGGACAGTGACAGAAAGTTCTAAGGTTGTGGATGTGCTTGTTGCCACTAGGGATAAAACATTGATGCTATGTCTAAGGATGTAGTTGTTGATTACATTACGCACCATACTTAATGCAATTGTCTGTTGCTTTGCAACTTAATACTGGAAGGGGTTCGGATGATAACCTTGAAGGTGGACTTTTTAGGCATAGATGCATGTTTGGATAGCGGTCTATGTACTTTGTCGTAATGCCCTGATTAAATCTCACTATATTTATCATATCATGTATATGCATTGTTATGCCCTTTTCTATTTGTCAATTGCCCACTGTAATTTGTTCACCCAACATGCTTTTATCTTATGGGAGAGACACCTCTAGTGAACTGTGGACCCCGGTCCTATTCTTTACATCGCATACAATCTCTTGCAATACTTGTTTACTGTTTTCTTCGCAAACAATCATCTTCCACATAATACGGTTAATCCTTTGTTACAGCAAGCCGGTGAGATTGACAACCTCACTGTTTCATTGGGGCAAAGTACTTTGGTGTGTTGTGCAGGTTCCACGTTGGCGCCGGAATCCCTGGTGTTGCGCCGCATCACATTTCGCCACCATCAACCTTCAACGTGCTTCTTGACTCCTACTGGTCCGATTAAACCTTGGTTTCTTACTGAGGGAACTTGCCACATGCATCATACCTTCCTCTTGGGGTTCCCAACGGACGTGTACACCTACGCGCATCAAGCAAATTTCTGGCGCCGTTGCCGGGGATCGGAAGAAAAGTTACACCACAAAGATTTCTAACTCCCACGTCAACTACACGCCAGCAATCACATAATAAAACCACTCTACACTCTCTTGTTGGATGACAAACACCGTTAATTGTGTAGGGCTACAAGAGCACCTCAATGCCGGAGTTAACAAGCTCCACAACATTCGATGTTCATATTTAAATAACCTTAGAGTGCATGATAGACCAACGAAATTATACCGAGTACTAACATAGCATGCACACTGTCACCACAGCTATGAAAGGGGAATAGATCACATCAATACTATCATAGTAATAGTTAACTTCATAATCTACAAGAGATCACAATCATAACCTACACCAAGTACTTCATGATGCACACACTGTCAACATTAAATCATGGAGGAGGAATAGACTACTTTAATAACATCACCGAGTAACACAACTAGATCACAAGAGATGAACCACATAGCTACGGTAGAGCCCTCAGCCCCGGGGAGAACTACTCCCTCCTCATCATGGGAGACAACAGCGGCGATGAAGATGGCGGTGGTGTCGATGGAGAAGCCTTCGGGGCACTTCCCCGTCCCGGCGGCGTGCCGAAACAGAGACTCCTGTCCCCCAGATCTTGGCTTCGCGATGGCGGCAGCTCTGGAAGGTTTCTCGTACCGTGGCTTTTCCGTGTAGGGTTTTCGCGATGGAGCCCTTAAGTAGGCGGAAGGGCAGCCTCGGAGGGGCCCTGGTGGGGCCACACCATAGGGGGGCGCACCCAGGGCCTTGGTCGCGCAGCCCTAGCATGTGGGCCCCAGGGCTCCCCTCCGGCTCTCTTCTGGAAGCTTCGTGGAAAAATAAGATCTTGGACGTTGATTTCGTCCAATTCCGAGAATATTTCCTTACTAGGATTTCAAACCAAAAACAGCAGAAAGCAGAGACGGCACGGCATCTTGTTAATAGGTTAGTTCCGGAAAATGCCTCAAAACGATATAAAGTGTGAACAAAACATGTAGGTATTGTCATAAAACTAGCAAGGAACATAAGAAATTATAGATATGTTTGAGACGTATCAAGCATCCCCAAGCTTAGTTCCTACTCGCCCTCGAGTAGGTAAACGATAACAATAATAATTTCTTAAGTGGCATGCTACCAACATAATCTTGATCAACATTATTGTAAAGCATATGAGATGAATGCATGATTCGAAGCAATGATGAAGACAATGAGTAAACAACTGAATCATATAGCAAAGACTTTTCATGAATAGTACTTTCAAGACAAGCATCAATAAGACTTGCATAAGAGTTAACTCATAAAGCAATAAATTCTTAGTAAAAAGCTTTGAAACAACACAAAGGAAGATATAAGTTTCAGCGGTTGCTTTCAACTTCAACATATATATCTCATGGATAATTGTCAACACAAAGTAATATAACAAGTGCAATAGGTAAACATGTAAGAATCAATGCACGCAGTTTACACAAGTGTTTGCTTCTAAGATAGAAAGTAGTAGGTAAACTGACTCAACAATAAAGTAAAAGAATGGCCCTTCGCAGAGGGAAGCATGGATTACTATTTCTGTGCTAGAGCTTTTGTTTTGAAAACATAGAAACAATTTTGTCAACGGTAGTAATAATTCATATGTGCTATACATAATACTTCCTACAAGTTGCAAGTCTCATGCATAGAGTACTAATAGTGCTCACACCTTGTCCTAATCAGCTCGGATAACACGGATTATCATCGCATGACATATGTTTCAACCAAGTGTCACAAAGGGGTACCTCTATGCCGCCTGTACAAAGGTCTAAGGAGAAAGCACGCATTGGATTTCTCGCTTTTGATTATTCTCAACTTAGACATCCATACCGGGACAACATAGACAATAGATAATGGACTCCTCTTTTAATGCTTAAGCATTCAACAAAAAAAAATTCTCATAAGAGATTGAGGTTGTATGTCCAACTGAAACTTCCACCATGATACATGGCTTTGGTTAGCGGCCCAATGTTCTTCTCTAACACATGCATACTCAAACCATTTGATCATGAAATCGCACTTACTTCAGACAAGACGAACATGCATAGCATCTCACATGATATCCAACAAAGGTAAAAAGTTGATGGCGTCCCCAGAAACATGGTTACGTACCGCTCAACAATCAACTTATAAGAACTAAGACACATAACTACATATTCATCACCACAATAGTTTTTAAGCTATTTGTCCCATGAGCTATATATTGCAAAGATAAGGGAATGAAATTTTAAAGGTAGCACTCAAGTAATTTACTTTGGAATGGCAAAAAAATACCACATAGTAGGTAGATATGGTGGACACAAATGGCATGGATTTTGGCTCAAGGATTTGGATGCACGAGAAGAATTCCTCTCAATACAAGGCTAGGCTAGCAAGGTTGTTTGAAGCAAACTCAAGTATAAAACGGTGCAGCAAGACTCACATATGAACATATTGTAAGCATTATAAGACTTTACATCGTCTCCTTGTTGTTCAAACACCTCAACCAGAAAATATCTAGACTTAGAGAGACCAATCATGCAAACCAAATTTTAACAAGCTCTATGTAGTTCTTCATTAATAGGTGCAAAGTACATGATGCAAGAGCTTAAACATGATCTATATGAGCACAACAATTGCCAAGTATCAAATTATTCAAAACCATATGGAGCATTTCCTGATTCCAACCAAATAGCAACAAGTGAAGCGATCAACCTTCGCCCTTGAACATTAAAAGTAAGAATGAAGAACACTAGTGTTCATATGAAAAAGCGGAGCGTGTCTCTCTCCCACATGAGCATGATCAATTTTATTAGTTGTAGTGGGAGCAAATTCAACAAAGTAGCTATCATTATTATTCTCATCAAGTGTAGGAGGCATAGTATAATCATAATAAAATTTACTCTCCATAGTAGGCGGCACCAAAAGACCACTATCATTATAATCATCATAAATAGGAGGCAAAGTATCATCAAAGAAAATTTTCTCCTCAATGCTTGGGGGACTAAAAATGTCATGCTCATCAAAACCAGCTTCCCCAAGCTTAGAATTTTCCATATCATTAGCAACAATGGTGTTCAAAGCGTTCATACTAATATCATTGCTACTAGCATGCAAATAAGATTCCATAGGTTTTTTAATTTTCGCAACAAACAATCCATGTCTTAACTCAGGAAATAGAATAAGAAGCTCATTGTTATTTTCCATTATGCCTTACTAGTGTAAAACAAGAAACAAAAAGATGCAATTGCAGAATCTAAAGGAAATAGCTTCGAGCACTTACACACCGGCACAATGCTAGGAAATAGCTTAGTAGTCGGAGGAATGTGAATACCTTTTACCTTACCTCCCCGGCAACGGCTTGAAAATAGCTTGATGTCTACGTGTGCTTCTATTCTTGTAGACGTGTTGGGCCTCCAAGAGCAGAGGTTTGTAGAACAGCAGCAAGTTTCCCTTAAGTGAATCACCCAAGGTTTATCGAACTCAGGGAGGAAGAGGTAAAAGATATCCCTCTCAAGCAACCCTGCAATCATGATACAAGAAGTCTCTTGTGTCCCCAACACACCTAATACACTTGTCAGATGTATAGGTGCACTAGTTCGACGAAGAGATAGTGAAATACAAGTAGTATGGATGTATATGAGTGGTAATAGTAATCTGAATAAAATATGGCAGCGAGTAAACATGCAACATAACAGTAAATAAACGGAGATTCGATGTTTGGAAACAAGGCCTAGGGATCATACTTTCACTAGTGGACACTCTCAACATTGATCACATAATAAAACCACTCTACACTCTCTTGTTGGATGACAAACACCGTTAATTGTGTAGGGCTACAAGAACACCTCAATGCCGGAGTTAACAAGCTCCACAACATTCGATGTTCATATTTAAATAACCTTAGAGTGCATGATAGACCAACACAATTATACCGAGTACTAACATAGCATGCACACCGTCACCAATAGCTATAAAAGGGGAATAGATCACATCAATACTATCATAGTAATAGTTAACTTCATAATCTACAAGAGATTACAATCATAACCTACACCAAGTACTTCATGATGCACACACTGTCAACATTACATCATGGAGGAGGAATAGACTACTTTAATAACATCACCAGAGTAACACAACTAGATCACAAAGAGAGAGAGGAACCACATAGCTACGGTAGAGCCCTCAGCCCGTGGAGAACTACTCCCTCCTCATCATGGGAGACAACAGCGGCGATGAAGATGGCGGTGGTGTCGATGGAGAACCTTCCGGGGGCACTTCCCCATCCGGCGCGTGCTTGAGAGACTCTGTCCCCGGATCTTGGCTTCGGCGGCGGCGCTGCGGAAGGTTTCTCGTACCGTGGCTTTTCTTTTAGGGTTTTGCGACGGAGTCCTTAAGTAGGCCGAAGGGCAGCCTTGGAGGGGCCCCTGGTGGGGCCACACCATAGGGGCGCGCCGGGCCTTGGCCGCGCCGCCTGCGCGTGTGGGCCCCCAGGCCCCCTGTCTCTCTCCGGTGTTCTGGAAGCTTCGTGGAAAAATAAGATATCGGCGTTGATTTCATCCAATTCCGAGAATATTTCCTTACTAGGATTTCGAAACCAAAAACAGCTGGCACTTCGACATCTTGTTAATAGGTTAGTTAGGAAAATGCATCAAAACGATATAAAGTGTGAACAAAACATGTAGGTATTGTCATAAAACTAGCATGGAGCATAAGAAATTATAGATACGTTTGAGACGTATCAACTGTCACATGGCAAGATCAGTTTTGGCCCTGAAAGAGGATGATGTAACTCTTCCACTTTTCGCTGACGAAACACTTGATCCAAAATTATGGTTACTCTCTCAGCTAGGTTTTGGGACAGGAGAAGTTCGTCGAGGTGCTGGTTACTCTCTGTGCTATATGGTGGGCACGAAGGAAGATTATTCATGAGGAAGAATATCAATCGCCTCTCTCAACCCACGGCTTTATTACCCGATACCTTGCAGACCTGAAGTATGTGCGGAAGAAGGAAGTCAAATTACCTTCTAGAGTATCGGTGCGTGCTGAATGGATACGTCCTCCATTGGGCAAGGCCAAAATCAATGTTGATGGTGTTGTTGCCAAGACAGAAAACAAGGGAGCTTTTAGCGCGGTGTGCAGAGATGATAAGGGTGTGTTCATGGGTGCTTCGTCCATGACTATTGATGGAATCACGGACCCGGAGGTGCTAGAAGCAATGGCTTGCGCGGAAGCACTGAGCCTCGCGGCCAACCTGCAACTCAGCAACATCCAAGTTTCCTCCGATTGCCTCACGGTAATCAAGGAGATCATTGCAAGTGTGGAACGTGGGAAGCACTGCATGATTATCAAGGAGGTGTTATCCAGAAAGGAGTTGTTCCTGTTATCACCAGATTTTGGCCAAATCAGGAGATGGGCCGTAAGTGAAGATGGGCTTTGAAGATTACACGTGGAGCGTCTTTGAAGCGGCCTTGCGCTAAGAGTTTGGGCTTAACTGCCTATGTATCTGTAATATAGTAGATCGCATTGTAGCTTAGATTAAAAGATAGAGTTTAACTCGTGCACGGTGGTCCAAATTAGAAAGTCCCTTGGACTATAAATATGTATCTAGGGTTATCGAGAAAGGAGGACAATCACGTTCACAACAAACACAAATCAGGCGCATCGCCACCCCTTCCTTCGAGGGTTTCTTCCGGTAAGCATCATGCTGCCTAGATCGCATCTCGCGATCTAGGCGATATACGTTTCGTCTACCTTGTGCTGCTCGTGCTGAAGCGTTGTTGATGGCGAGCAGCACTACTTATCATTAGGTGTTTAGGGGCTTGCATTGGTGCTTTCTCGTGCATATCTGGCGGCAATGCCGTCCCTCGACACCTAGCTGCCCTTACACCTATCGGGTGTAAGGGCAGCATCTTGCTTGTTCGTTACTTAGTAGATCCGATCTGTTATAGTCGCTCCTTGTTCCGCAAGGATTAGTTTAATATCTGCATAGTTAGGCCTGATGCTGGGTCGGACGATCCGGTAGTGCGTTAGGTGTTGTTTACCGTTCCTACAAGGGATGTTCTGGAATTAACGTAATGTTGGTTTTTAGGCCTCTTGTAGGGGTAGTTTGCATCATCTTCCGTATCGCTAGGCCCGACTACGCGTAGGACGTTCCGGTTATGCGGTGAAAACCCTAAACGTCGTAGATCGGTTTAGCTTTGTTTTGATCAAGCAGGATCCCCATGTCATTGCAAATCCAACGTGAACCATGGGGCGATCGGCTCTTTGAGCCGATCCACAGGGCAACCTGAGAGCCGATAGGGCTCGTAATGTTTATGTGTCTACCATGCAGGAACAATCGAAGCAATCTAACACCTTCCTGATCGGGTCTAGGTCGGGTGGCACGCCCTAGCAACCGCCGGGACGTGGCTGGAAGACTTGCGGGACGACGCGAGGTGCCGGGGTCCACTAAGCGGCCTTGGGAGCCTCCCGGCTCTTCGTGTTGCTTAACCATTGCCCGCCGGTGGGTTTTGGCAGGTAACACATTCTGGCACGCCCGGTGGGACATCTTCGCAACATCCACGTCAACACCGACAAGCGAGATGGCGGAACGGATCACATACGAGGATCTCCTGCGGAGCACAAGAAGAAATGGAAGGCCATCTGTGAAGCCGAGCTCATCGGCTCCTTTGAGAGGACCCGTTCGCACGGTATCAAGTTCAAAGGAAACACACGTCCGTTGCGTGGCGTCAACATGGTGGACCTAAGCCACTCCATAAGGGAGCCAGGGTTCTCTTTTGACGTCAACATGGCAGGGCTTGTGAGCCGCCATGGCAAAGATAAAGCAGAGAGCAGCCACTCCCGTGGCCAAGATAAAGAGGATGCCGTTCCACGCGACCGGCCCCAAGATGATGGAAACAACGACGGGTACGAACGTCACGCTAGAGGGAGGTCAAGGGAGCAAGACAACATGGATAAGCACTGGGACTGTCCTTTCTTCAAACATTGCTGGGACTCGGAATGAGCCGATTGCCAACAATCGAGAACTGCCGAGAATGCAAACAGCAAAGGAGGAGGACAAATGAAGTTTCGGTGTTCGGCGTCTAGGGCCTCTCCCACCTCATAATAAACGAGCTGAGTCGATCAAGAAGAAGACTTTGGAGTCGGATGGAGAAGAAGATAGGTATCACCGACCAAGGTGGTGCCCGATGGACTCGGCCATTCTCGTAAGCGTAGGGTGCGGCGGAGCCCGAGAAAGCCGAGGTACGATACGTACACGTTGAGGAAGGCGCGGCCCGATCGGCCGCGAAAATTCAACAAACATTGGAAACGAAGGCGCGCCCGCCAAAGAAAGTATGGCGCCTAAACAGGCGAAAGCCGATGCAGGGCATCGGTGATGCCGATGCGAGACATCGGCTGACACAAACATGGTGTTCATACTCCCGTCGGATTTCGCGCTCCAAACGAGGAGGTATCAGTGGCTCAATTCGACTGCGGTCCACGACCAGTTATCTTTGAGAAGCCACGAGATAGAAGCTACAGGCATTTGAAAGCCCTATACTTGAGGGGTTACATCAATGGGCAGCCTGTCAACAAGATGTTGGTGTCACGTGTGCGGGTTGATACGTCTCCAACGTATCGATAATTTCTTATGTTCCATGCTACTTTATTGATGATACCTACATGTTTTATGCACATTATATGTCATATTTATGCATTTTCGGAACTAACCTATTAACAAGATGCCGAAGAGCGATTCTTTGCTTTTTGGTTTCAGAAATCTAGTAAAGAAATATTCTCGGAATTGGACGAAACTTTCGCCCAGGGTCCTATTTTTGCACGAAGCTTCCAGAAGACCGAAGACCTAACGATTTGGGGCCACGAGGAGGCCAGGAGGGTGGCCGGAGCGGCCCAAGCCCTGGCCGCGCCGACCAGGCCCCTCGTGTGGCCCCCGCGTTGACCCTCCGCCTACTTAAAGCTTCCGTCGCGAAACCCCGCACCGAGAGGCACGATACGGAAACACAGAGACGCCGCCGCCGCGAATCCCATCTCGGGGGATTACGGAGATGCCTCCGACACCACCGCGGAGAGGATCATCTCCCGGAGGACTCTACACCGCCATGGTCGCCTCCGGAGTGATGAGTGGTAGTTCACCGGACCATGGGTCCATAGCGGTAGCTAGATGGTCGTCTTCTCCTTGTTGTGCTTCATTGTTAGATCTTGTGAGCTGCCTAACATGATCAAGATCATCTATATGTAATTCTATATGTTGTGTTTGTCGGGATCCGATGGATAGAGAGTACTATGATTATGGTGATTATCAATCTATTGTTCATGTGTTGTTTATGATCTTGCATGCTCTCCGTTATTAGTAGAGGCTCTGGCCAAGTTTTTACTCTTAACTCCAAGAGGGAGTATTTATGCTCGATAGTGGGTTCATGCCTCCATTGAATCTGGGACAGTGACAGAAAGTTCTAAGGTTGTGGATGTGCTGTTGCCACTAGGGATAAAACATTGATGCTATGTCTAAGGATGTAGTTGTTGATTACATTACGCACCATACTTAATGCAATTGTCTGTTGCTTTGCAACTTAATACGGAGGGGGTTCGGATGATAACCTGAAGGTGGACTTTTTAGGCATAGATGCAGTTGGATGGCGGTCTATGTACTTTGTCGTAATGCCCAATTAAATCTCACTATATTTATCATATCATGTATATGCATTGTTATGCCTTTCTCTATTTGTCAATTGCCCGACTGTAATTTGTTCACCCAACATGCTTTTATCTTATGGGAGAGACACCTCTAGTGAACTGTGGACCCCGGTCCTATTCTTTACATAGCATACAATCTACTGCAATTGTGTTTTGTTTTCTTTGCAAACATCTTCCACTCGATACGTTTAATCCTTTGTTATAGCAAGCCGGTGAGATTGACAACCTCACTGTTTCGTTGGGACAAAGTACTTGGGTTGTGTTGTGCAGGTTCCGCGTTGGCGCCGGAATCCTGGTGTTGCGCCGCATCACATTTCGCGACCATCAACCTTCAACGTGCTTCTTGGCTCCTACTGGTTCGATTAAACCTTGGTTTCATACTGAGGGAAACTTGCTTCTATACGCATCATACCTTCCACTTGGGGTTCCCAACGGACGTGTGCATCTACGCGTATCAAGCTAAATTTCTGGCGCCGTTGCCGGGGAGATCAAGACAAAGGGGAGTCTCCACTTCTCAATCTCTTTACTTTGTTTTTGTCTTGCTTTATTTTATTTACTACTTTGTTTGCTGCACCTAAACAAAACACAAAAAAATTAGTTGCTAGTTTTACTTTATTTACTGTCTTGCTCTCTATATCAAAAACACAAAAAAATTAGTTACTTGCATTTACTTTATCTAGTTTGTTTTATTTACTGTTGCTAAAATGGCCAACCATGAAAATACTAAATTGTGTGACTTCACAAATGCAAATAATAATGATTTCCTATGCACACCTATTGCTCCACCTGCTACTACAGCAGAATTCTTTGAAATTAAACCTGCTTTACTAAACCTTGTCATGAGAGAACAATTTTCTGGTGCTAGTTCTGATGATGCTGTTGCCCATCTCAATAATTTTGTTGAACTTTGTGAAATGCAAAAGTATAAAGATGTAGATGGTGATATTATTAAATTGAAAGTGTTTCCTTTCTCATTAGGAAGAGCTAAAGATTGGTTGCTATCTTTGCCTAAGAATAGTATTGATTCATGGACTAAATGCAAGGATGCTTTTATTGGTAGATATTATCCTCCCGCTAAAATTATATCTTTGAGAAGTAGCATAATGAATTTTAAACAATTAGATACTGAACATGTTGCTCAAGCATGGGAGAGAATGAAAACTTTGGTAAAGAATTGCCCAACCCATGGACTGACTACTTGGATGATCATCCAAACCTTCTATGCAGGACTAAATTTTTCTTCGCGGAATTTATTGGATTCGGCTGCTGGAGGTACCTTTATGTCCATCACATTGGGGGCGGCTACAAAACTTCTTGATGATATGATGATAAATTACTCTGAATGGCACACGGAAAGAGCTCCACAAGGTAAGAAGGTAAATTCTGTTGAAGAAACCTCTTCCTTGAGTGATAAGATTGATGTGATTATGTCTATGCTTGTGAATGATAGATTTAATGTTGATCCTAATAATGTTCCGTTAGCTTCATTAGTTGCTCAAAATTCTAGGCAATATCCTGCTAATGGTAATACTTATGGTAGATATGAGGGAAGGATGCTAGATATTGAAAGATCCACTAAAAACTTTATGCAATCACAATATGAGCAAAATCAATTGTTTACTAAAACTATGAATGAACAATCTACCTTGTTGAAAAATATAGGAAATCAACTTGAAAATTTGAATAGGGAGATTTCTGGTCTGCAAACTAAAATTTCAAATGCTGAAACCCGAATCTCATACATGTCTGCATCACAATCTTCTTTAATTAATAAAATGGCTGCTAAACATAATGATATTGATAATAAGATTACTACTACAGCAAATGCCATCCAAGTTAGAATTAATGAGAATATAAGATTAATGGCTGAACTACGTGCTAGGTGGGATAGAGAAGAAAATGAAAAACTAGCTAAAAAGAATAATGTAGCTAAAGTTTGGACTATTACCACCACTAGTAATGCTAATTCTCCATATTGCTGCACCTCCTACTATCAATGGTAAAATAATTGGTGTTGGCAATGTTTCTACTCCTAGTGCAAAGCGAACAAAACTGCCTGAAATTGCTAAAACTGCTGAAACTGCTTGTGATAAAACTGCTGAAATTTTTTCCAACCTTGGGAACAATGATCCCATTGCCTGTAGCTCATAATGATTTAGATTTTGATGATTGCCACATCTCTGAAGTTATAAAGTTCTTACAAAAACTTGCTAAAAGTCCTAATGCTAGTGCTATAAATTTAGCCTTTACAAAACATATTACAAATGCTCTCATAAAAGCTAGAGAGAAACTAAACTAAAATTTGAAACTTCTATTCCTAGAAAGTTAGAAGATGGTTGGGAGCCCATCATTAAAATGAAATTCAATGACTTTGAATGTAATGCTTTATGTGATCTTGGTGCAAGTATTTCTGTTATGCCTAAAAGATTTATGATATGCTTGACTTGCCACCATTGAAGAATTGTTATTTGGATGTTAATCTTGCTGATAATGTCAAAAAGAAACCTTTGGGGAGGATTGATAATGTGCATATTACGGTTAACAATAACCTTGTCCCCGTTGATTTTGTTGTCTTGGATATCGAATGCAATGCATCTTGTCCAATTGTGTTGGGAAGACCTTTTCTTCGAACTTGTTGGTCTGTTATTGATATGAGGGAAGGTAATATTAAATATCAATTTCCTCTCAAGAAAGGTATGGAACACTTCCCTAGAAAGAGAATGAAGTTGCCTTTGATTCTATTATTAGAACAAGCTATGATGTTGATGCTTCTACTCTCGATGTTACTTGATTTGCACTTTCTGCGCCTAGCTGAAAGGCGTTAAAGAAAAGCCTGGGAGACAACCCATGTTTTTACCTACAGCAATTTTTTGTTTTGTTGAGTCTTGGAAGTTGTTTACTACTGTAGCAACCTCTCCTTATCAAGTTTTTGTGCCAAGTAAAGTTTCTATGTCAAAGTTGATGTTATATTTGGGATTGCTGCGCAGAAACAGCATTGCTGTCTGTCACGAATCTGGGCACAATTCTCTGTAGAAAATTCGAGAAAAAATCTGCCAATTTACGAGCGTGATCCTCAGATATGTACGCAACTTTCATTAGTTTTGAGTTTTTCCATTTGAGCAAGTCTGGTGCCATTTCTAAATTCGTCTTTACGGACTGTTCTGTTTTTGACAGATTCTGCCTTTTATTTCGCATTGCCTCTTTTGCTATGTTGGATTTATTTCTTTGATCCACTAATGTCCAGTAGCATTATGCAATGTCCAGAAGTGAAAATAATGATTGTGTCACCTCTGAATGAGTGAATTATTAATTGTGCACTAACCCTCTAATGAGTTTGCTTGAAGTTTGGTGTGAAGGAAGTTTTCAAGGGTCAAGAGAGAGTATGATATACTATGATCAAGAGAAGTGAAAGCTCTAAGCTTGGGGATGCCCCGTGGTTCACCCCTGCATATTTTAAGAAGACTCAAGCGTCGGGGGATGCCCAAGGCATCCCCTTCTTCATCGACAACATCATCGGGTTCCTCCCCTGAAACTATATTTTTATTCAATCACATCTTGTGTTCTTTACTTGGAGCGTCGGTTTGTTTTCGTTTTTGTTTTTGTTTGAATAAGATGGATCCTAGCATTCACTTTGTGGGAGAGAGACACGCTCCGCTGTTGCATATGGACACATGTGTCCTTAGGCTTTACTCATAATGTTCATGGCGAAGTTTCTTCTTCGTTAAATTGTTATATGGTTGGAATTGGAAAATGCCACATGTAGTAATTCTAAAATGTCTTGGATAATGTGATACTTAGCAATTGTTATGCTCATGTTTAAGCTCTTGCATCATATGCTTTGCACCCATTAATGAAGAAATACATAGAGCTTGCTAAAATTTGATTTGCATATTTGGTTTCTCTAAGGTCTAGATAATATCTAGTATTGAGTTTTGAACAACAAGGAAGACAGTGTAGAGTCTTATAATGTTTACAATATGTCTTTTATGTGAGTTTTGCTGCACTTGTTCATCCTTGAGTTTGCTTCAAATAACCTTGCTAGCCTAAACCTTGTATCGAGAGGGAATACTTCTCATGCATCCAAAATCCTTGAGCCAACTACTATGCCATTTGTGTCCACCATACCTACCCACTACATGGTATTTCTCCGCCATTCCAAAGTAAATTGCTTGAGTACTACCTTTAAAATTCCATCATTCACCTTTGCAATATATAGCTCATCGGACAAAATAGCCTTAAAACTATCGTAAGTATTGAATATGTACTTATGCACTTTATATTTTATTAAGTTGCTTGTTGTGCGATAACCATGCTTCTGGGGAACGCCATCAACTATTGTTGAATATCATGTGAGTTGCTATGCATGTCCGTCTTGTCTGAAGGTCTATCATTTTAGTGGTTGGAGCATGCAAAATTGTTAGAGAAGAACATTGGGCCGCTAACTAAAGCCATGAATCATGGTTGAAGTTTCAGCTTTGGACATATATCCTCAATCTCATATGAGAATAATAACTTTGCTACATGCTTATGCATTTAAGAGGAGTCCATTATCTGTTCTCCATGTTGTCCCGGTATGGATGTCTAAGTTGAGAATAATCAAAGCGAGAAATCCGAAATGCGAGCATTCTCCTTAGACCTTTGTACAGGCGGCATGGAGGTACCCCTTTGTGACACTTGGTTGAAACATGGCATGCGAAGACCCTGTAGTCCAAGTTAAGTAGGACGAGGTGCGGGCACTATTAGTATACTATGCGTGAGGCTTGCAACTTGTAAGATATAATTTTCATAACTCATATGCTTTATTACTCGTTGACAAAATTGTTTCATGTTTTCAAAATAAAAGCTCTAGCACAAATACGACAATCGATGCTTTCCTCTTTGAAGGACCATTCTTTTACTTTTATTGTTGATTAAGTTTACTATCTCCTTCCACCTTAGAAGCAAACACTTGTGTAGGCTGTGCATTGATTCCTACATATTTGCATATTGCACTTGTTATATTGCTTTATGTGACAATATCCATGAGATATACATGTTATAAGTTGAAAGCAACATCTTAGAACTTAATCTTCCTTTGTGTTGCTTCAACACCTTTACTTTGATTTATTGCTTTATGAGTTAACTCTTATGCAAGACTTATTGATCCTTGTCTTGAAGTACTATTCATGAAAAGTCTTTGCTATATGATTCAGTTGTTTACTCATATCATTACCTTTACTTTGATCGCTGCATTCATTACATATGTTTACAAATAGTATGATCAAGATTATGATGGCATGTCACTTGATAAATTATCTTTGTTATCGTTTTACCTCGTGTGAGTTACACGCCATCAGGGATGCTGATACGTCTCCAACGTATCGATAATTTCTTATGTTCCATGCTACTTTATTGATGATACCTACATGTTTTATGCACATTATATGTCATATTTATGCATTTTCTGGAACTAACCTATTAACAAGATGCGAAAGGCGATTCTTTCTGTGTTTTATTTCGGAAAAGTTTTTGTAAAAATATTCTCGGAATTGGACGAAACTTTCGCCCCGGGGTCCTATTTTGCCGCGAAGCCAGAAGACCGAAGACCTAACGAAGTGGGGCCACGAGGAGGCCGGGGGGGTGGGGCGCGGCGCTGGCCCTGGCCGCGCCGACCTATCTGGGCCCCTCGTGGCAGCCGCGTTGACCCTCCCAGCCTGCGCAGCTGAGTCGCAGAGCCCCGGTACCGAGGCCCCGATCGGAAGGCAACACAGAGACGCCGCCGCCGCAATCCCATCTCGGGGGATTAAGAGATCGCCTCCGGCACCCTGGGAGGGGAATCATCTCCAGGAGGACTCTACACCGCCATGGTCGCCTCGGGTGATGAGTGAGTAGTTCACCCCTGGACCATGGGTCCATAGCAGTAGCTAGATGGTCGTCTTCTCCTTGTTGTGCTTCATTGTTAGATCTTGTGAGCTGCCTAACACGATCAAGATCATCTATATGTAATTCTATATGTTGTGTTTGTCGGGATCCGATGGATAGAGTACTATGATTATGGTGATTATCAATCTATTGTTCATGTGTTGTTTATGATCTTGCATGCTCTCCGTTATTAGTAGAGCCTCTGGCCAAGTTTTTCCTCTTAACTCCAAGAGGGAGTATTTATGCTCGATAGTGGGTTCATGCCTCCATTGAATGCAGGACAATTGACAGAGAAAGTTCTAAGGTTATTGGATGTCTTTGTTGCCACTAGGATTTGATGCTATGTCTAAGGATGTAGTTGTTGAGTTATTCACTTTCATACTTAATGCAATTATGCATTTGCTTTGCAACTTAATGCGGAGGGGTTCGGATGATAACTTTAAGGTGGACTTTTTAGACATAAATGCAGTTGGATGGCGTCTATGTACTTTGTCGTAATAATACTTAATTAAATCTCCACTATATTTATCATATCATGTATATGCATTGTTATGCCTTTCTCTATTTGTCAATTGCTGGACTGTAATTTGTTTTTAACATGCTTTTATCTTATGGGAGAGACACCTCTAGTGAGCGTGGACCCGGTCCTATTCTTTACATAACATACAATCTCCTGCAATTGTATTTTCTTTTGTTTTCTTTGCAAACATCTTCCACTCGTTCGGTTAATCCTTTGTTACGACAAGCGGTGAGATTGACAACCTCCTTGTTTCGTTGGGACAAAGTACTTGGGTGTGTGTTGTTGTGCGAGTTCCCGCGGGTGCCGGAATCCCTGGTGATGCGCCGCATCACATTTCGCGACCATCAACCTTCAACGTCCCCGACAGCTCCTACTGGTTCGATTAAACCTTGGTTTCATGCGAGGAAACTTGCTTCTATACGCATCATACCTTCCTTGGGGTTCCCAACGGACGTGTGCATCGCGCAGCGGCGGTCAACATAATGCCGTATTCCATGCTCCGACGTTTGGGCCAGCTCGGATATGATCAAGACCAACGTCACATTAAGCGACTTCAACGGCCAGGCGTGAGCGAAAGGTGTTCTGAATGTAGAGCTTACGGTAGGCGGGAAACCATACCTACCGCGTTCTTCATAGTCGACAGCAAAAGCAATTAAGCCGTCCTATTAGGAAGGGATTGGATTCCTGCTAACTAAATGTTGCATTCCATCTACAATGCACCAATGCATCATACGAGTGGGATGGAGATGAAGTGGAAATCGTTCGAGCGAGATGACTCAATCGAGGTCTCGTTGCATTGCCATGGCAGGGTGTGTGGAAACGAGATAACCAGAGAGCCGCTCTACCCGGAATCAGTTTAGAGGCGTGGCGCATCAAAGCTTCGAAAATGGGTGAGCTGGTTTTATCCACCGGCTGACGGAAGTAGCAACATCCAAGGCCATGGACGTACGTGGCAAGGCCGATCCCCGCGATCGGCCCTCAAAAATGAAAAGCAAAGGATCTTATCCCAGCATGTCGTAGCTACAGTGGAAAACCAAGAAGTGCTAAACCTTCACGAAGCATTGCAATGAAAAGGGAGGCCGATTCCCGCAATCGGCCAAAATTATCCCTCGACATACGTTTTGTCTCTGTGCAGCATTGATCAATGCCTGAAGAGCCGATGCCATCAAATACTTGACGGAATCGGCTCGGGGGACACATAGATGGATGAGACACGAGGATACGAAGCTTGGAGTGGATGTCAAATGCCCGGGGAGAGCAGCTCAAGTATGGGGGCGATGCGTAAGCAAATGGTAGTAAAATGGGCTCCAAAAAATTTGAGCACGGTAGATGCGTGAACATCGACTTAAGAATTAAGCGGAGTGCACGGCCATCGACTCAGGGATACGGCGGCCTGGCGAAGCCTAATGGAGCCGAGTCATCGAGTTCATTAGCGAGGCTCTGCGAAGGAGCCCCTCGGTGGAATTGTTGGTGGCTCGGGATTGGCAAATCTTCAAGATCGGCGGTGTTTGCGCAAGTCTGCGGATCAAGTTAGGATCATGAGAACAGCCAGATGACCATCCAATTGGCTGTGACGTTTTCTCCTGGGGCCCGACCAAGGTGACAACTTCATCAAACATCCTCACCGGAAGCTGCATCAGTCTGCCCGGGATGAGCCAATCGGAGCAACAAGACGCAAGAATGGAGCTAGGAAGAGTTCAAGCCACTACATTTGAGGCTTCTTAGTTCAAGGGAGCGGCTGATCCTAAAGCCGTCCTAGTGCATTGTCTCCTGGGGCGTAGGCTTTCCTGCCCTGTTTTGATGAAGAGCTGGAGTAGCTCGGGGGCAGCTCACCCTGAAACATCGATGATACGGAGGCGGAGCTTTGTTGGAATCGGTGAGCAGCTGCACTACGGTTGAGGCCGATGATGGCCCATTAGGTTGGTACACTTTTATCCTCGCCTTGACTGAGGCTGGGGGGGGGGGGGGCAGCTCGCCCTCAAGGTTCTTTGTTCTGAGGAGCTAGAGCCACCAATTTGAAGAGGGAGCCATCATAATTGATGGGCTTTGGGCCAGTTTGTTGCTGCAAAGAAACAAAGCATCGCAAGGAAAGTTGTGGCGATCAAGATTTTCGGCATTGGTCCTAGAGTTCTCTGAAGGCATCGATTACGGGTCTTGCGGGTCAGCTAACATTAAGCTCGGGGATTTGGATTTCAAGATCTAAGGTTTACTGATTACGATTTGGTCTGTTATTGGAATTTGAGGATACGAGCCAGTCTATCTCGAAATTTATCATAGAGACCGATGCGTTGCCATCGGCTCATCGAGCGTTGATCGGCTAACAATCGGCAAAATCGGTGGACGGGAAATCGGCTAAATTAGCGTAAAAGGAATAAATAGGCAAAATCAAGTTAAAGGGGACTCTTCGTTGATAGCCTTTCTTACACAAAGAGCTGGTTGCTCTCAAAAGGAGGTAGGGAATACATTGCCCCATCTACTACTCCCTAGCTCTATCCTATCTAGGGGCCGCTGCTGCCTCATCGTCGCCATCGCCGGTCGCCTCGTTGTCGCCATCGCCGGTCTGCTCGTCGTATTTCTTTATGCTTGACACTTGGTGGGACCTTCATTGTCCTCGTCTTTAACCCGTCGGCGTCGTCTTCGTCGGCTGTCGAAGTCGCTAATTTGCCCGACCAAGGACGAGAGCGCTTGGCGGCGGCTCGTCGAAGGTGTCGTCCTCCTCCTCTTCTTCCTCCTTCACCTCCTCGGCGGAGGAGAATCCGTCCCAGGAGAAGCGATCGTCGTCGCTCTCCCCGTCCGTCAAGGACTAGTCGTCTTCGGACCAAACGGAGGAGTCGTGACTCGACTCGTCCCTGTCGGCTGTGGCGCGGCGGATGTTGGCGCGTGGGCCTCTGCGGATCCCACTCCGTGTCGGCGCGGAAGGGGAGGAGGCGGGTGGAAAGACCCGATGTGGAGGAAGAAGAAGACATGGTAGAGGAGGGTGTTTGGGAGTGCTAGTGCGAAGGGCCGAAGAGAAGCATTCGATGCGGTTAAACTAAAAGGAGATGGAAATTTAATTGTGGAGCAGTTTTCGAGGACATGGTGCCAAAGCGTCCAAATACGTGCGAGAGGGAGTTGGGAAGGCAAGTCGTCATGATGAGAAAATACTGCGACAGTTCTGCTCTGCCACGACATGACTCCTTGAAGGAAAAACGGATGGTTTTGAAATTATCATTACCAAAACCGGGGGGCATGTGTTATCACCGGTTTTTAAATTCGGAGATGGGCCGTAAGTGAAGATGGGCTGAAAATACCCGTGGAGCGTCTTTGAAGCGGCCTTGCGCTAAGAGTTTGGGCTTAGCTGCCTATGTATCTGTATTATAGTAGATCGCATTGTTAGCTTAGATTAAAAGATAGAGTTTAACTCGTGCACGGTGGTGCACGTCCAAATTAGAAAGTCCTTGGACTATAAATATGTATCTAGGGTTATCGAAAGGGCGGCAATCACGTTCACAACAAACACAAAATGAGGCGCATCGCCACCCCTTCCTTCGAGGGTTTCTTCGGGTAAGCATCATGATGCTTAGATCGCATCTCGCGATCTAGACATTATACGTTTATTCGTCTACCTTGTGCTGCTGGTCTTGAAGCGTTGTTGATGGCGAGAAGCAGCGCTACTTATCATTAGGTGTTTAGGGGCTTGCATTGGTGCTTTCTCGTGCATGTCTGCGTGGCAATGTTGTCCCTCGACACCTAGCTGCCCTTACACCTATGCGGGTGTAAGGACGGCATCTTGCTTGTTCGTTGCGATACGTCTCCGTCGTATCGATAATTTCTTATGTTCCATGCCACTTTATTGATGATATCTACATGTTTTATACACATTATATGTCATATTCGTGCGTTTTTCGGAACTAACCTATTGACGAGATGCCGAAAGGCCAGTTGCTGTTTTCTGCTGTTTTTGGTTTGAGAAATCCTAGTAACGAAATATTCTCGGAATCGGACGAAATCACCGCCCGAGTTCCTATTTTCCCGGAAGCTTCCAGAGGCGGAGGGGGATGAGAGGGGAGCCGGGGGGCCCACACCACACCCGGGCGCGGGCCAGGGCGCCCCTAAGGGTGTGGGCAGCCGTGGCCTCAGGCTCCTCTCTTCGCCTGTTAAGCCTCTACGACCTAAAAACACCGACGAGAGCCACGATACGGAAAACCTTCCCGAGCCGCCGCCATCGCGGAAATCAAGTTTCGGGGGACAGAAGTCTCTTTGTTCCGGCCTGCCGGACGGGGAGTACCCCGGTCGTCTCCACAGCCGTCTCACGCCATCTTCACCTTCCTTGTTGCCTCCATGATGAGAGGGAGTAATTCACCCCCGGGCTGGGCTGTACGCGTAGCTATGTGGTTCATCTCTCTCTTTATGTGATCTAGTTGAATATCGTCTATGTGCTACTCTAGTGATGTTATTAAAAGTACTCTATTCCTCCTCCATGTGTGTAAAGGTGACAGTGTGTGCACCATGTGACGTAGGCTATGATTATGATCTCCTGTAGATTATGAAGTTAATTATTGCTATGATGGTATTGATGTGTATTATTCCTCCTACATATGCATGATGGTGATAGTGTGCATGCTATGTTAGTTCTTGGTGTAATTATGTTGATCTATCTTGCACTCTAAGGTTATTTAAATATGAACATTGCATTGTGGAGCTTGTTAACTCAGGCATTGAGGGTTCGTGTAATCCTACGCAATGTGTTCATCATCCAACAAAAGGGTGTAGAGTAGTCCTATTATGTGATCATTGTTGAAAGTGTCCACTAAGGTAAGCGAGGATCCTAGGCCTTGCTTCCAGAAGCATGTGAATCTCGTTTGTTTCTTGTTTTGTTGCATGTTTACTGTTTGCCATATTTTATTCAGATTGCTATTACCACTCATATACATCCATATTACTTGTACTTCACTATCTCTTCGCGAACTAGTACACCTATACACACGACAAGTGTATTTGGTGTGTTGGGGACACAAGAGACTTCTTGCTTTGTGATTACGGGGGTTGCTTGAGAGGGATATCTTTGACCTCTTCCTCCACGAGTTCGATAAACCTTGGGTAATCCACTTAAGGGGAAACTTGATGCTGTTCTACAAACCTCTTGCTTTGTGATTGCAGGGTTGTCTACAAGAATAGAAGCACAAGTAGACATCAAGCACTTTTACTGGCCCGTTCTTGCAGAGGAAAGGTA
>JAUUTY010000363.1:0-129089 GCA_030979885.1 Lolium multiflorum
TGAAACATTCAGGCTTGGCGAAGCCTGTGACTTTTCTCCTCCACCACCACCACCACGCGGAAGTGGGTACTCTTGATTCCGAGGGGATCTACCCCACCTCCGCTGCCCGCTGGAGCGGGAGAGGAAGGGCTACATACGACACGTGCGCGCGGCCGTCTGGAAGTGCTGGGATTACGACACGGGGATGATCGTCTACCTGGCTCAACGAGATCGATCTCGTAGGATTTGAAATCTTCAAAGGTTAGTCCAATATCAATCTCGTTGCTTCGATCTTGTAGATTAGATCTTGGGTGTTCCGTAGATTGGATCTTGGATTTATTCGTCTTGCGGTAGGAATTTTTTGTTTTCTATGCTACGAAATCAGTATCAGAGCCATGTCTATGCATAGATCTGTTGCACGAGTAGAACACAATGGTTTTGTGGGCGGTGATGCTTTTGTTGCTTTATTTTGTGCACTTTGCTTCTTGCGGGATGGTGGGATGAAGCGGCCCGGGCTAACTTTACATGACCGCGTCTCCTGAGACTTGCTCCACGATTGACATGCAACTTGTATTGCATAAGTGGCTTTACGGGTGTCTGTGTCTCTCCCACCATAGTGAAGATTGTAATTTGCACTTCTATTGTCATCACTAGTATCACCGTTGTGGTTCATGTTCGTAGGTAGATTGGATCTTACTCGAAAACCTAAACCACGTAAAATATGCAAACCAATTAGAGGCGTCTAACTTGTTTTTGCGGGGTTTGGTGATGTGATATGGTCAATAATGTGATGATGATTATATTTGATGTATGAGATGTTCATTGTTGTATTATGGCAACTGGCAGGAGCCTAATGGTTGTCTTTAATTTTTGTTAAAGACCTACGTGTCTATTCATCATGTAATAGCTTTATTTCAAGTAGTTGTTATAGTAGCTATAAGTGATGGACAACCATGAAACGGCGCCATGGACCTTGGTGCAATGCTGGTGATGATGGAGATCATGCTCATGTGCTTTGGAGATGGAGATCAAAATCACAAGAAGAAAGGCCATATCATATCACATATTGTGAATTGCATGGTGATGGTAATCCTTTATGCATCTTATCTTGCTTAGATCGCGCGGCGGTAGCATTATAAGATGATCCCTCTCACTAAATATCAAGATAATAAAGTGTTCTTAGTATGCACCGTTGCTAAGACTTGTCGTTTGACATCTCGTGATGATCGGGTGTGATAGACTCTACATGTGCATACAACAGCCAGAGTTGCACACGCGGATACTAAGGTTGCCTTGACGAGGCCTAGCATGTACGGACATGGCCTCGGAACACGGGATACCGAAAGGTAGGCATGAGTCGTATGAATGATATGATGAACACTTTGGTGTTCGCCTTTGAATCTACATCTTTTCTCGTGATGATCGGACTTGGTGTAGTGGATTTGGTTCGTGTAATCACTAAGACAATGCGAGGGATGTTGTTTTGAGTGGGAGTTCACCTAGTTAATTGAAGAATTAAAAATGAACTCAAATTATCATGAACATAGTCAGAATAGTATTTTGAATTAAATTTGTAGAATTGGCATCCGTTTTCTACCATGCGCTAGTCTTGTAATTGAGATAGAAATACTGTTAAGTCTGACAAGTAACTTTACGGACTGGTACCTTATTGTTAAAGAATCAAGATATGATTAAGTCCTAATGCAAACTTTTAGTAAACCTCACGTTGATGATTCAAAGAGCAATGGTTTCAATTAGTACCTTAAATCATCTTGTCTCCGTGAAACTTGAAGTTCAAATCCGTTTGAAAAGTAAGGAGCTGAAAATTTTGTTTTCAGAAATGAGCAAGGTATGAGATATATGTGATATCTAAGACCTGATTGCAAGATGATAGAATATAATCTAGTGAGACTACATAAACTCACAAGTTTTATGGGAATGTACGAAGGTTGAAGATGCTAGGCATCCCAATCCTCCAACTAGTTGGGCACTAACGATATTAGCATATCCATGAAGTGATCGTCCTTAGTATGCCCCGTTGCTAATACAGTTCGTCGTCTTGAAGCATCTCGTGATGATCGGTGTTATAGATTGTACAACGGGTGCAAGCCAGATTTGCACATGCGAATACTAAGGTTAAACTTTACGAGCCTAGCATGTACGGACATGGTCTCGGAAAGTCGTCATGATTTGATGGATAAAATTATGAGTGAAATTGTTCATTACATTAAGGTTACTAATAGTGAAATCTAGAACACTTGTCATGTGATGGTCAACTTCAAGGTAAGAACACCTCAAGGTTATTGGTATTTGACCAATGGACCTAGAAGTTATTGAAGGTGAAGTGTTCTCTGAGAATGAGGAAAGCTAAAAGAGAAACTACAAAAGATATTTTGGCAGAAAGAAAGAAAAGACTAGAAAGTCTAGCTTCGGTGTATATAGATGATATACATGTTATGGATGTATTCCTTGTTTGGTCACAGCAATGAAATTCTTGGGTAATTGTACCATATTGGTTGGTATGAGGTGTCATACAAGACAACGCAATACAAGAATACAATGGCCTAAGTGACTGACAAGGAATATGATAGGAATGCATGCACGTCTGGAACAAAATAAAGTGTTATTGTGTTCGTCGTTGGCATTTTATCTAGCCCTTCAGATTTTATAATAAAGAACTTTACAATGGTTGTTATGTTCTAGTCAAATGAAAACAATGAGTTGTTCAAATTATGACATATTCCATGTACGATGGATAAGTTATTATAAATCTTTATGGTGAAGCACACATACATAACAGTGACGCTAAAATGCCATAAGGCAAATGATGTGAATTCCACTCAGTAGTGGAACCGCCATTTAGGTCATGTTAGAAAAGAACGCATGAAGGAACTCCATTTGAAGGGATTTTGGAGTCATATGATTTTTGAATCATTTGGCGCTTGCAAATCTCTTCTAAAGAGAATGACTTAAATACCATTCATAGGCCAAGAGTTGAACGGGCAGCTAACTTAGTGGAAACATACATGATGATGTATATGGTTCACTGGGCATAGTTGTGTGCGGGAGATTCTTCTACTTCATGAAAACTTCCAACAATGAATTAGTGTATATATGGGATATATTTATTCGATAAGGAAAAGTATGAAACATTTGAATTGATTCAAATAAATTTCAGCATGAAGTGGAAATCATCGTAATAGAAAAGTCAAATATCTATGATTTGATCATGGTGAAATATTTGAATTACGAGTTTTAGCGAACATATGAGAGAGTTATGAAATTGTTCTACTACTCACGTTTCTTGGAGTATCATAGTGATGATGGAGTATCCAAAGAGTATCCAAACTTGTTGGATTGATGATGAGATAAAATAAAATGACGCCATTATATTTTTGTGGATTATGCTTTAGAGACTACCGCTTTTGAATAGAGCATCATCATGATCCATTGAAATGACACCATATGAGTTATGGCATGGGTATAAACCCTAATAGTCCTTTCTTAAATTTTGGTATGCGTAGCATAAGTGAATGAGTTTACAACCAAAATCGGATGAATGTCTTTGTTGGTTATCCCAGAGAATTGATTGGGAATTCTTTCCACTTTTAAGTAAAAGACAAAAGTGTTTGTTGATGTTACTTACTTATTTCCAAAGAAATTGTTTTCTAGCGAAGTATTTGAGTGGGAGGACAATGGAACTTGATAAAGGTTTATGAACCTGAGCATGATGATCAGAGTAGCGCAGCGTCGGAAATGGTTCCGGAAGCTACGAAGATCATGGCTCACATGTCTACAAATTGTTATAGTCATGGAGATCAAAGTACTTATTGAACCTTGTAGGTGTGGTTTGCTTTGTGATCAAATAAATGATTTGTGAACAAAGGATTGATTTTGAACAATGATAAACCAACTACATACAAAGAGTTATGATGGGCCCTGACTCCGTTAAAATGGCTATGCGCCATGAAATCAAGATAGATGAGTACTTTTTGAAAGTAAATGGATCTATCAAATAGATGGACTTGGATGGAATATCCTTAAAGAAACTTGTCAAAAAGTTGTTTACGACAAGTTCAAAGAGTTGACTACGATATTAGATCTTAGTAGCTATGCTTATAGTCTATGTGGATTATTCTAGTAATCGCTACATATTTCTTTTATGAGATATGATAGTAGGATGGCGAAATACATTACCAGAAGTATGTATGAAGGATGTATACCAGATACAACCAAGAGTTTCTGGTGTGGAATACTAGATAGGTATACAAACTTCAATTGGATGAAGTAAGTATCGCGGAGTTGGAATCTTCACCGGATGAAATAATGAAAGAGTTTTGATTTCATCGAAATGATGAAGATGCTTGCATTTGAAAGAAATTAAGTGGAAGCGAGACACATTTAAATACTTTATGTAGATGACATATCGTTGATTAAAATTAATGTAATCATGTACTTGATGTGATTAAAAGGTTTCATTGAGAATTAATTTCAATGAAAGGATATGCGAAACATATTTAGTGTCAAGATCTATGAAGATAGATTGAAACACGTAATAAGTTTAAGTCAAGGTACATAGAATGGATATTGAAGTGGTTCAATATAAAAGTGTTAAGAAAGTGTTCTTTTCCATGTGAAGGTTTAACAAGACTTCGGTGTATTTGACACTCGATGAGTAAAAGCACATGAGTGATTTTAGATCACAAATAATATGTACAAAGTCAGATGTCTGTGCTCTAAGTTGTTCTGAGCATATACGAATGATTCATATAATGATCATTGGAAAACAATAAGAATATCCTTGAGTTCTTTAGAAGAATCAAGGATGTATATATATAGTTTTTGTATGGGGTAATGACAAACAAATCAAGGTGTTGCACAGATATTAGTTTGGTCACATATAAAATAAAATTTCAATCTCAATTAGGCTAAGTGTTGTTTATAAGGCACAATGAGCTAGAAGAAGTCTATGCTAGATTTAGATCAGTTCTAAATATTGTGGCAGATTCTACAAACGAAGGCAGAGTATGTCATTGTTTTGACAATAACTGAGGATGTTAGTCAAAGAGTTCTTTGAGAACTTGGTGTAGTTCCGATAGGTCAGAATTTTGAAGCTATATTGTATGTGACAATATTAGTGACTTATTTCAGACCGCGAATTAAGGTTCACTAGAGGACTAAGCATATACGGTTAATGCGGCTTATTTGGAAATGAGTGATGCGTTGAGACATAAATGAATTGCAAAATACATCCGTTTCTAATCCCAGTTGACTAAAACCTCTCAGTTGAGCAAAACATGATAAGCACCAGAAGGCCAAGGTGTTATATCTTTATATATGTAAACTAGATTATTGACTCTAGTGCAAGTGGGAAGACTGTTGGAGATATGCCCAAGAGGCGATAATAAAATGGTTATTATAATATATCTTTGTGTTTATGATAATGTTTGCATACCATGCTATAATTGTATTACCCGAAACATTGATACATGTGTGTTATGTAAACAACAAGGAGTCCCTAGTAAGCCTCTTGTATAACTAGCTTGTTGATTAATGGATGATCATGGTTTCGTGATCATGAACATTGGATGTTATTAATAACAAGGTTATGTCATTAGGTGAATGATATAATGGACACACACCCAAATGAGCATAGCATAAGATCAAGTCATTAAGTTCAATTTGCTATAACTTCCGATACATAGTTGCCTTAGTCCTTGACCATGAGATCATGTAAATCACTTACAGCGGAAGGTACTTTGATTACATCAACGCCATTGCGTAAATGGGTGGCAATAAAGGTGGGATTAAGTAGGAAAAGTGTGAGTTGAGGCATATGGATCAATAGTGGGATTTGTCCATCCAAATGGCGGATAGATATGGGCCCTCTCGGTGGGATGTCATCCGATTAGCTTGCAAGCATATGAATGGTTCATAAGAGATCACATACAGTACGAGTAAAGAGTACTTGTCGGCCGAGGTTGAACAAGGTATGGAGATACCCGATGATCGAACCTCGGACAAGTAAATATCGCGTGACAAAGGGAATCGGCATCGTATGTAAATGGTTCAATCGATCACTAAGTCATCGTTGAATATGTAGGAGCCATTATGGATCTCAGATCCAGCTATTGGTTATTGCTCGGAGAGGAGTCTCGACCATGTACATAGTTCGCGAACCGTAGGGTGACGCTTAAGGTTCGATGTCGCATGAGTAGATATGGAATATGGTATGGAGACGAGTTTGTTCGGAGTCTCGGATGGGATCAAGGACATCACGAGGAGGAATGGTCAGGAGAATAAGATTCATATAAGGAAAGTTGATTTCTAGGTTTCGGAAAAGTTCGAGATTTTTCGGAAGGCCGGGAAGGTTCTAGAAGGTTCGGGGGTCCCACCAGTGGGCCCACGACCCTAGGAGGCCTAGCATGGGCCGAGGGGTGCACCCTAGCCCTAATGGGCCGGGGCTGCCCTCCAAGGCCCGGCCGACCCCACCCTAGGGTTTAAAAACCTAGGGATCAACAGGGGGGAAGAATTCCCCCTCCCCCTTTGGCTAGATGGGTTTGGGGCATTGGGGGCCACCCAAACCGACATCCCCCTATAAGAGGGGAGGGCAGGGGCGTTCACCCTTCCCACGACAAGCGCCCTCTCCTCCATGGAGCATTGGCTTGGCGAAGCCTGCGGCTTTTCTCCTCCCCACCACCACCACGCCGTGTCTGGGATGAGGAGATCTGCCACACTCCGCTGCCGCTGGAGCGGGAGAGGAAGGGGCTACATCGACACCGTCGCGCGACCAGAGTACGGAAGCTTGCCGGTTGCGGCAGGGATGATCGTCTACACCAACAAGGAGATCTCGTAGGCTTTGAAATCTTCAAGGGTTAGTCCAATATCAATCTCGTTGCTTCGATCTTGTAGATTAGATCTTGGGTGTTCCATAGATTAGATCTTGGATTTGTTCGTCTTGCGGTAGGAAAATTTTTGTTTTCTATGCTACGAACCTTCCAAATAGCCCCTCATGGTTGGCATTACCGAGGAGCCACCTCGTCAGCTGCTCTAGCTCCTCCACCCTCCGCGCCTGGAGGCGGAGACGCGACACATCCGCCACGGTGGTGTTTGCCGCTTGCGTTTGCCTCGAACTCGACAAACTCATCGACAAACGCGGCTATGGCAGGCGCTTAGCCTCCTCCCACTCTCGTTGTCCATGACTACGGGTCTATGTCGTACTTATGGTGGTGGTGGAGGAGGTGGAGATGGTGGTTGGCTGTCGACACGTCGCGTTGGGAACTGCAGAGGAAGAAGGTGTGATGCGCCAGCGGTTTTCCCTCGATGAAAACCAAGGTTATCGAACGTAGGAGCCGGGAAACACGTGAAGGTTGTTGGTGGAGGAATGTGGTGCGGCGCACACCGTGATGACGTGGAACCTGCACAACACAATCAAAGTACTTTGCCCCAACGTGTGATGAGGTTGTCAATCTCACCGGCTTCGAAAACAAAGGTTAAACGTATCGAGTGGAAGATGGTGTTTGTTTACAAAGAACGATAAAACAGTAGAATGTATTCAGATGTAAAAGAATGGACCGGGAGTCCACGGTTCACTAGTGGTGTCTCTCAATAAGATAACTAACATGCTGGGTGAACAAATTACAGGTGAGCAGTTGACAAATAAAGATTCAATACATATCAACGATGATTACTATGTGATTTAATCAGGGCATTACGACAAAGTACATAGACCGCTATCCAGCATGTATCTATGCCTAAATAATCCACCTTGGGTTATCATCCGAACCCCTTCCAGTATTAAGTTGCGAACAACAGATAATTGCATTAAGTATGGTGCGTAATGTAATCAACACAAATATCCTTAGACAAAGCATCAATGTTTTATCTCTAGTAGCAACAGCACATCCACAACCTTAGAACTTTCTGTCATTGTCCCAGATTCAATGGAGGCATGAACCCACTATCGAGCATAATTACTCCCTCTTGGAGTTACAAGTATCAACTTGGCCGGAGCCTCTACTAGCAACGGAGAGCATGCAAGAACATAAACAACACATATATGATAGATTGATAATCAACTAACATAGTATTCTCTATTCATCGGATCTCACCAAACACAACATGTAGCATTACAAATAGATGATCTTGATCATGTTGGGCAGCTCACAAGATCTATAACAATGAAAGCACAAGCGGAGAAGACAACCATCTAGCTCTTTGCTATGGACCCATAGTCCAAGGATGAACTACTCACGCATCAATCCGGAGCGGGCATGATGATGTAGAGCCCCTCCGGTGATGATTCCCCTCTCCCGCAGGGTGCCGGAGGCGATCTCTGAATCCCCGAGATGGGATTCGCGATGGCGACGTCTCTGGAAGGTTTCCGTATCGTGGCTCTCGGTACGGGGGTTTCGCGACGGAGGCTTTAAGTAGGCGGAAGAGTATGTCAAAGAGGAAGGCGGCACGAGGGCCACACTAGGGCCGCGCGGCCGGGCACAGGCGCGCCGACTGGTGTGTGGCCACCTCGTGGCCCCTCGTCTCCCTTCGGTCTTGGAAGCTTCGTGCAAAAAGGGCCCCAGGCGTTGATTTCGTCCAATTCGAGAATATTTCCTTACTAGGATTTCGAAACCAAAAACATCGGAAAAACAGCAACTGGCACTAGGCATCTTGTTAATAGGTTAGTGCCGGAAAATGTAAAATAATGTTGTAAAGTATGTGTAAATCACTCAAGTATTGTAATAAAAGTAGCATGGAACATAAGAAATTATAGATACGTTTGTGACGTATCAAGCATCCCCAAGCTTAGTTCTACTCGTCCTCGAGTAGGTAAACGATAACACAAATAATTTCGAAGTGACATGCTACCAACATAATCTTGATCAACATTATTGTAAAGCATATGAGGTGAATGGAGTGATCTGAACAAAAGATTGCTAACAAAGATAATGACTAAGCAAATGAATCATATAGCAAAACTTTTCATGAATAATACTTTCAAGACAAGTATCAATAAGACTTGCATAAGAGATAACTCATAAGCAATAAATTCTAAGTAGAATGCATTGAAGCAACACAAAGGATGATTAAGTTTCAGCGAATGCTTTCAACTTGTAACATGTATATCTCATGGATATTTGTCAACATAGAGTAATATAACAGGTGCAATAAGTAAACATGTAAGAATCAATGCACACAGTTAACACAAGTGTTTGCTTCTAAGATAGAAAGAATGGGTAAACTGACTCAACAATAAAGTAAAAGATTGGCCCTTCGCAGAGGGAAGCATTGATTACTATTTTTGTGCTAGAGCTTTTTGTTTTGAAAACATAGAAACAATTTTGTCAACGGTAGTAATAATTCATATGTGCTATGCATAATACTTCCTACAAGTTGCATGTCTCATGCATAAGTACCAATAGTGCTCGCACCTTGTCCTACTATATCGGAAAACACGGATTCTCATAACATATGCTTCAACCAAGTGTCACAAAGGGGTACCTCTATGCCACTTACAAGTGTAAGGGAAAGACGCATTGGATTTCTGCTTTTGATTATTCTCAACTTAGACATCCATAACGGGACAACATAGACAGATAATGGACTCCTCTTTTTCATGCTTAAGCATTCAACAATAGTTAATATTCTCATAAGAGATTGAGGTTGTATGTCCAAACTGAAACTTCCACCATGATACATGGCTTTAGTTAGCGGCCCAATGTTCTTCTCTAACATATGCATACTCAAACCATTTGATCATGAAATCCACTACTTCAGACAAGACGAACATGCATAGCATCTCACATGATATCCAACAAAGATAAAGTTGATGGCGTCCCCAGAAAACATGGTTATCGCTCAACAAGCAACTTATAAGAATTAAGACACATAACTACATATTCATCACCACAATAGTTTTTAAGCTATTTGTCCCATGAGCTATATATTGTAAAGGTAGAGGAATGAAATTTAAAGGTAGCACTCAAGTAATTTACTTTGGAATGGCAGAAAATACCACATAATAGGTAGATATGGTGGACACAAATGGCATGGAGTTTGGCTCAAGGTGTTTGGATGCACGAGAAGCATTTCCTCTCGGTACAAGGTTTGGGCTAGCAAGGTTGTTTGAAGCAAACACAAGTATGAACAGGTACGCAAACTCACACAAGAACATATTGCAAGTATTATAAGGCTCTACACTGTCTTCCTTGTTGTTCAAACACTTTACGAAAATATCTAGACTTAGAGAGATCAATCATGCAAACCAAATTAAACAAGCTCTACGTAGTTCTTCATTAATAGATTAAACTACATGATGCAAGAGCTTAAACATGATCTATGAGAGCTCAAACAATTGCCAAATTTACCAAACCGTATGCATCATTTCCCAATTCTAACCAAATAGCAATTTAACGAAGCAATAAGCTTTCACCATGAACATTAAAGCACAATTAAGAACACAAGTGTTCCATATGAAAAAGCGGAGCGTAATATCTCCAATATAAGAATGGCGAGATCCAACTTTATTCAAAACAAAAACAAAAATAAAAACAAACCGACGCTCCAAGTAAAGAACATAAGAATGTGACGGAATAAAAATATAGTTTCACTAGAAGTGACCGATAATGTTGTCGATGAACAAGGGGATGCCTTGGGCATCCCAAGCTTAGATGCTTGAGTCTTCTTAAAATACGCAGGATGAACCACCGGGGCATCCCCAAGCTAGACCTTTCACTCTTCTTGATCATAGTATATCATCCTTTTCTCTTGACTCTTGAAAACTTCCTTCACACAAACTCCAAGCAAACTCATGAGAGGGTTAGTGCATAACCACAAATTCATATATTCAGAGAGGTGACACAATCATTCTTAACACTTGGACATTTCACAAAGCTGAAAGTTAATGGAACAAAGAAACTCATTCAACATAGCAAAAGCGGCAATGCGAAATAAAAGACAGAATCTGTCAAAAACAGAACAGTCCGTAAAGATGCATCTCGACTGGGCACTTAATTTGCTCAAATCGAAAAACTCAAAACTAATGAAAGTTGCGTACATATGAGGATCACGCTCGTAAATTTGCAGATTTTTTCGAATTTTTTACACAGACTTATGCCAGAATTCGTGACAGACACAATGCTGTTTCTGCGCACGATCCCAAATATAACATCAACTTTAACATAGAAACTTTACTTGGCACAAAAACATGATAAGGAGCGGTTGCTACAGTAGTAAACAACTTCCAAGACTCAACAAAACAAAAATTGCTGTAGTAAAATAAACACATGGGTTATCTCCCAAGAAGTGCTTTTCTTTAACGCCTTTCAGCTAGGCGCAGAAAGTGCAAATCAAGTATTTTCAAGCGAAGAAGCATCAACATTATTACCTTGAGAGTTGGGAGTTTTCTCAACAATGCATTGTATCTGGTCTATATAAGTAACTCCTCTCTCATTGCTTCTAGGCTTACTATTCTCATCAAACAAATTTTCAGGAACAAGCCAAGCATAATTATTTTCCAAAGCTTCATGCATCCCTAGTAGCTTACTAGGTATTGGCGCTTTAATTTCCTACCATCATTAACATTACTAGTATACTTAATTCTATCCATATCCATCTTTTCAAGTATTTGTTTAAAATCAGGAAAGAAACCAAGCCTCTTATGCTTGATAAAAACTTTTCTAGCTTCTTTAGCTATATCTTCAAATTCTCTAACAAGGACTTTTAAAACAAAATTTCTCTTTTCTCCCATCTCTATATCCGAAAGTGTAAGAAACATATGTTGTATTATGGGATTGAGATTAACAAATCTAGTTTCCAATATGTGTATTAAACAGGCAGCAACACTTTCATAAGTAGGAGCAGTTTTTAATAATGGTATATCTTTAAAATCTTCATCCATACTAACATGGGTGAAAAATTCTTCTATATTATCTCTTCCAATGATACACCCTCGTCCTACCGGTATCTTTTCCAAAGTAAACTTAGGATTAAGCATGATGAAATAAGCAAAAAGTAAACTAGGCAAATAAAATAAAGACAAGTAACTAATTTTTTGTGTTTTTGATATAGAGAACAAGACAATAAATAAAGTAAAACTAGCAACTAATTTTTTTGTGTTTTGTTTAAGTGCAGCAAACAAAGTAGTAAATAAAATAAAGCAAGACAAAAACAAAGTAAAGAGATTGGAAGTGGAGACTCCCCTTGCAGCGTGTCTTGATCTCCCGGCAACGGCGCAGAAAAAGTCTTGCTGGCGTGTAGTCGACACGTCCGTTGGGAACCCCAAGAGGAAGGTGTGATGCGCACAGCAGCAAGTTTTCCCTCGCAAGAAACCAAGGTTATCGAACCAGTAGGAGCCAAGAAGCGTGAAGGTTGTTGGTGGAGGAATGTAGTGCGGCGCAACACCGGTGAAGGCGCCAACGTGGAACCTGCACAACACAATCAAAGTACTTTGCCCCAACGTATTGAGGTTGTCAATCTCACCGGCTTGCTGAAAACAAAGGATTAAATATCGAGTGGAAGATGGTGTTTGTTTGCAAAGAACAGTAAAAGCAGTAGAATGTATTCAGATGTAAAAGAATGGATCGGGGTCCACAGTTCACTAGTGGTGTCTCTCCAATAAGATAACTAACATGCTGGGTGAACAAATTACAGGTGAGCAATTGACAAATAAAGATTCAATACATATCAACGATGAATACTATGTGATTTAATCGGGGCATTACGACAAAGTACATAGACCGCTATCCAGCATGCCATCTATGCCTAAATAATCCACCTTCAGTTATCATCCGAACCCCTTCGGTATTAAGTTGTAAACAACAGATAATTGCATTAAGTATGGTGCGTAATGTAATCAACACAAATATCCTTAGACAAAGCATCAATGTTTTATCCCTAGTAGCAACGCACATCCACAACCTTAGAACTTTCATGTCCCAGATTTAATGGAGGCATGAACCCACATCGAGCATAATTACTCCCTCTTGGAGTTACAAGTATCAACTTGGCCCTAGCAACGGAGAGCATGCAAGAACATAAACAACACATATATGATAGATTGATAATCAACTTAACATAGTATTCTCTATTCATCGGATCTCACCAAACACAACATGTAGCATTACAAATAGATGATCTTGATCATGTTAGGCAGCTCACAAGATCTATAACAATGAAAGCACAAGCGGAGAAGACAACCATCTAGCTACTATGGACCCATAGTCCAAGGATGAACTACTCACGCATCAATCCGGAGGCGGGCATGATGATGTAGAACCCCCATGATTCCCCTCTCGGCCGGGTGGCGATCTCCTGAATCCCCGAGATGGGATTCGCGACGGCGGCGTCTCTGGAAGGTTTTCCGTATCGTGGCTCTCGGTACAAGGGGTTTCGCGACGGAGGCTTTAAGTAGGCGGAAGGGTAGGTCAAAGGGCGGCACGAGGGGCCCACACTACAGGGCCGCGCGGCTAGGGCCTGGGCCGCACCGCCCTGGTGTGTGGCCACCTCGTGGCCCACTTCGTCTCCCTTCGGTCTTCGGAAGCTTCGTGCAAAAATAGGCCCTGGGCGTTGATTTCGTCCAATTAGAGAATATTTCCTTACTAGGATTGAAACCAAAAAATAGAAAAAACACAGCGCCTTCGGCATCTTGTTAATAGGTTAGTGCCGGAAAATGTAAAATAATCTTTGTAAAGTATGTGTAAATCACTCAAGTATTGTAATAAAAGTAGCATGGAACATAAGAAATTATAGATACGTTTGCGACGTATCGGAGGCAGCGCCGGTGTGGCTCAACATGGCCTAGGTGGTATGCAGGCGATGAGGCATGGTTGGGAGTGGAGAAAGGAATGCAGGTGGTTGTGTGGTGACGTCCATTAAGCGGAGGCGGCCTTTTATAGGTGCCGTCGATGCGAGAAGAGGCGAAAAGAAAGCGCAGGAAGTGGTGAGAAGCCGCGGGAAGAAAGCGCAGGAACTAGCGGTGACGTGCGAACAACGGTGATGCGTGGAGGGAGGCGCAAGGACGACGGAACGTCTCGCCTGCCCCTCCGTCGCTATTAAGGCAAAACTGCAGTGCTTCATGTTGTATGTCAATGACGCGTCGGGCCGCCACTCGCGACTCGTTTCCGCGCTCTGTCCGGCGCGCCCGCATCATCCCCTATGGAGCGGTGATGACCTCGGGCGCTGGACACCATATTGGACCGAGCCGGACGGAAAGGCTCTTTGGGACGCGCGACTGGGGCCGGTTATATGTCCGGCACGACCCAAAAAGCTTTAGGATCCGTTTTGGGGACTAGAGTGGAGATGCTCTTAATTGCTACTCTCTAGCAACTATCATTTTGTAAAATCTTTTGTTTTTATAAATGAAAATAAAAGATACACAGTGAGAAACCGTTGTTCAGCCTAAAAAAATGACCGATGCCTTCGATCAGCCAGGAAATGATACATGCCCAACAAAACAACCTAGGTGCTCTCGATTGTGTTTTCCTAGATATGGTCGCATGTTGAGTTGAGTGATTATAAATTGGACAAGCTCTAGCGAGCTCATTATTGAAAGAACCGAAATCATTTTTGGAAGTTTTAAAGAAATCCATTTTTTGGGCATATATGTGAGCATGGACATGAGCCGCCGCCCTCCTCTTCTCCCGCACCCTCCCGGGCGACGGCGGAGGATCCGCCCGCCTCGCCCCGAGCAGCCGCCCCCGGACCGCCGCCCCTCAGCCGCCTCTGCTGTCGGCCTCGGGCCCGGCCCCGGCGGCGGTGGCGGCGCCCCTTCCGTCGAACGACGAGAGGGAGGAGAGGACTTCCGCGGCGGCCTTCACTGGGAGGTGACGAAACGCCGATGGAGGAAGCCGGGCGGCACAGCTACTTGGCCGAGGCCTAATGCGCTCCGTCGGTATCCATGGAGGATTCGGTGGAGCGGTGGTGGCCTCTGCCCCCGGTGACGGTTCGGCGGTGGTACGCATGATCCGCGCCGACGTCCTCTTCCTAGTGATCCGGCAAGAGGGACTGGCGGCGTGGGGGCTGCTGGTCATGCTTTGCTTTTGGTGGCGGTCCTCGGGTTTCTCGCAAGCAAAGATGAAGATTTACCGGAGGTCAATTTGCCTTGATCTGGCTGGAGAGATGAGTTCCAGAAAGCTCCGCCGGCGAATGGAACAATGCATCATTTGCCTGGAGTTTGCTGGATCGGGTGGTATTCGGTCAACCCATGTTTTTATTCCGACAGTTTGGTTCCGGAGGGAGGAGCGGCGCGAATCTCTATTCTATGTTGACATCAGATGAGTTTTGGTCCATGGTGAAGTCAGAAGGAATATCATGAAGGCCGGACTGGTGGAGCTATAGGATTCAGTCTCTGATAGCTGAGGGATTTGCTTGGCGTTCGGGCTCCGTAGCAGTGGTATGCATGTGGGGGTGGCAACACATGTGAAGTTCAGTCTTATCTCTCAGGGTGAAAACACAGCCTTAACTAGTTGTGCTGGCAATGACCTTGTTGGAGGCATTGTTTTGAGAGTGGGGACTATCTTCATGAAAACCTAAGACCTTTGGTCGGGCGACGGCGCTGGTGCATTGTTCCCTTCTTGGATGCGTTGCTTTTGGAGAGTCTGTATTTTAGGTGTTGTCATGGTGGTGGTTGTATTGTTGTTGCTAGGTTTAGAATGTTGTAGCGGGACTTTTATTTCTTAGTTTTCTTTACTCTTTTTTTGACTGCGTGCATCCGTACTGCCATTACAGTGGGGCGTTGTTGCAGAGGTTGGATGTAATTTGTATCTTTTGATATTAATATATTCCCTTTATCTAAAAAAATTGTGAAGATGGACATATATGTGAAGTTTTAAAGAACTTTTTTAAAAGAAATCTGTTTTTTGGACAAGCTCTAGCGAGCTTGTTATTGAAAAAACGGAAATCACTTTGCAGGACCTCGGTCTCTGCCAACGACGATGACACATTTTCAAACCGTTCACCTTTTTGGAGACGTCGCCGCAAGACACATCCTCCTTTGGATCCTCAAGTTCTGCTAGCCTGCTGGCCCGTCGTCAAGTTCCTCCTAGAGATGCGCAGTGTTGGTGCGGTGGAGGTTAGTTGTTGTCGACATGGACATGGTTGCTCTGGTGCAATAGAAGAGAAGACTCCCTCAACCTGCATCAACCTTCAGCTTGGTGTTTTTGTGTGTGTTGTCTTTTGTTGTTGGTTTTTGTGTGTGCTTTGCACCGGTGTGTGTTGTAACTCTTGCTGTAACTTCTAGCCGGTTGATGACTTCGTTAATTTAAATCATGCTCATTTCGAGCCTTCTGTCTAAAAACTCTGTTTTTTTGTACATATATGTGAAGATGGTTTTTATTAAGGTGTAAAATATTGTTGAAAGATGCATCATATTTTGAGCTCCACAGAAATCACAAAATGGCAGCTCAAACTAGGCATTAAGAAAAAAAGGTTTAGGTTTCACATTTTTTTCCTTTTTTTTGCATGTCATAAATAATATCACAATTCAAGGAAACTTTAGATGTGCATACTAGACTGACTAACATATGTACTTGCATTTTTTTTTAAAAAAAGTTGAAGTGAAAAAATGATTTTCATTTTAAACAAAATTAGGCTACCTCGAGCTTGTCCTCCATTTGGAGTTTCCGATGTTGAGTTTGTGAACCTTAAGGCTACACTAAAAATATTGTCAACGGAACACAAATTCTAACTACATGACCACTCCATAGAGTTCCATCTAGTTTAATGAAAATTACTCGAATAAGGTTCACGGCCATATTAAGGTTGCTCTGGTTACTCCCAAGTGACAGATACACGAGAGTATGGTGAGACGTTACAACTGATTTACATTGTGTCGTAGGCCTTTCCCGTGCAACGGAGGATTGGATGCATCTTTTCTTTCGCTACGACTTCAACGTCATGGAACTTCCTACAAGTTCATTGGGTTCCTAGAGACAATGTGGGGCATGTAGTTACTATGGTAAGGGAATACTTCTATCACCCACTTATGTTCTCGAGCGGTTACTTTGGCCAATTGACACAAATAGAAGGAACAAACATAATGGAGGCATCTAGCTTCTACATGGATATACCCTCCTTACAATCTTCGCATCATGCCTTTGTTTATGATATCACCATGCACGAGCATAGGGTGAACGACAAAAATATTCCCCCTTTGTCGCAACGGTTTGACAATTTGATGCAGTTGTGTCTTTATGTTGTATATACATGTACATAGCTTTTTCGAGTATTCCTGAAGTACTATATGAGCTTTCACTATTGTTTCATGGTTAAAAACAAGATTACCCCACTAGGGTCTAAACCTGTCTGTATAGGATAATGTATCACATGTCATTGTGATTCTTAGAACCACTATAAGGAGTAAGAAGGATATATGATCTTCTTATTTTCCTTCTATATGAACTCCTTAAGGACCGATATCCATAGATTAATCAATTTTTGTAGACTAACCAAATGTGCCTAAAATCTGATTTTAGAGGTAGAGCACGTCGAGAAAATTTTCCATTTTACAAATGAATTATTTTTACCTAGTATCCTATGCTACCACATGCCTTCAGTACCTGCATCCGCCACTGCATGTGTCAGTTCATTTGAGGCATGGTAAGTGAGTTTCAGGGAGTGGAGGCATGACAATCGACACATGCCAGGTACATATGGGAGAAATGGAGCGGATACCATCCTATAGTAGTGAAACCATATCCATAAACATTTTTTTTCAGATTCAAGGTAGGAGTGGATAGTCTGTGGATACGAATACGAAATCTGAGCCTATCAGTTTCGAATACGGATTAAATACGGGGCGAATGGGATTCAGTTGTGGATCAACATTTTGTCACATCTTTCGTTAAAAATAGGGCTGACATGTTGTACATAATATGGATGGACCAACTTATTTGAACTCAACTTTATGTATTATGATTTTCTAAGATAGATTATTTTTCTAACTCACACTTCAATGACCATTGTGGATACTTAATATTTCCCTTGAACGTCCTGCGTGTTTCCTATGAATGTGATTAACAAACATGGCGGTGCCAAGAAAATGTTTGATTTTTTAGCTGCCGATGGATATAACCATCAAATACAATATATATTTATATACGAATGGATATTAGTAAAACCACATCCTTTTTCGTATCCGTTAATCATTAGCCGTATATGTGAACGTACTATCTGAACAAATCCTTTTATACCTTCCATAAGCCTTTGACCGGTCAGTCGGTTGAAAATAATCCGTACCATTTTCATCTAGGTAGACAATCTTAGTTTTGAAATCGAGGATAATCACTATTTTTAACCCCCAAAATATAACTAAGGATGCATAGTAGTGTTATCTTATCAATGCCGGGGAGGCTGATAGTTGAGGCAAAAAAGAAAGAAATAAAAAAATATTTACCTTCTATTCTTATGTGTCTTTTGATTCATAGAAATTGTGTAGGAATTATATAGCATTTAGATCCTATGAAATTTTTTCTACACTAGTTGTTTGATTCTTGGGAACATATTCTATAAAAAATAATCCTATAGGAAATAAACAGGTCATACCTCATGAAAAATTCCTTTAGCACAATTAAAAATAACTCATCTTCCTATAGAATTCAACTAGACATGCCATACTAATCCTATGTTTTCCTATGATTTTTCCTATCATATGACTTAAAGGGAGAAAACGTCAAAAACGAACCGCATGTCAAGGGTATCTATGAGAATTCATCCTCCAAGATGGACACCCATGCAAACTTACCACTCATCGATTGCCCTATGCCGCTATCCCCTCTCTCTCGCAACACGAAAAGTCTCAATATTAAAACACCCGCACATTATTTTATCTCCACAGAAAATAAATAAAAGAAAGAAAAGCACCTAACAATAAAACTTTACCAATGATGGATTGTTCCAAGCTATTCATTCCCTTTTCCCAATCTCGCAGCTTCCATCTCTCTGACTCCTCTCCGTCCATCCTCCCAAAGCCGAAGCCTGCCTGCAGCCCACCCCCCATGTCTCCCGCTGCCGCCGAGATCACAAGCACCTGCTCCTCTGCAGCGGCAGCAGCATAGGCTGCAGTGCAAACGGCTGCTGAATTCCCCGTAATCACGCTCGCTCCCTTTGCCTTTTTCTTCCTCTTTATCATCATCTTCTTCTTCTTCTTGGAAGATATACCGGCCGTACCCCAAGAGCCAGACAAAGAACTATACTCGATCCGTCTCCTCCTCCTGCTGCTACTCAGCTAGCAGTTAGTAACCATTTCTTGATCTATTCTGGCACATGTGGGCATGGTGAGATGCATGGAGATGAGATGGGTGTCCAGCTGGTAGCTGGACTGTGCTGGCCGAGAAGTTGGTGAGCAGTGTGAGCTGCAGCTAGCGGCGAGCGCGCGGAGAAGGATACCGATGGAGGATCTGTACAGCATCCACCCGGGGATCTCGCGAGGCGGCGGGGGCGCTGCGGCCTGCAGCGAGGCGTCCGGGATCGCCGGCTCTCCGCCGACGCCTCCGCCGGCGGCAGCCCACCCGTCGACGCCGGATCTGACGGAGCTGATGAAGGCGCAGATCGCTGGGCACCCCCGCTACCCCTCCCTCCTCTCCGCCTACATCGAATGCCGTAAGGTCCGTTGCTTCGACGAACTCCATCTTGCTTAAGCTGTAGCTCTCGCCGCGCGCCCAGCTCGTCATCGTCCGGGAATTGCGCGCCGCGTTAACCGATTCTTGATTTGTCAGGTGGGTGCGCCGCCGGAGGTGGCCGCGCTGCTCGAGGAGATAGGCCGGCCGGAGAGACGCACTGGGGGCGCTGCCACCGGGGAGATAGGCCTCGACCCGGAGCTCGACGAGTTCATGGTGGGTACAAACAGTTCACGGCAGCTCGCTCCATCAATCCTCGCGCGCTAGCTCTAGCTTGTTATTACATGTGGAGATGACGACGACGCATGCAGGATGCGTACTGCCGGCTGCTGTCGCGGTACAAGGAGGAGCTCTCCCGGCCGTTCGACGACGCCGCCTCCTTCCTCACCACCATCCGGTCGCAGCTCACCACCCTCTGCGGCGGCGGCGCTACCGCCACCTCGCCGCACTCCGGTATATAACTCGCATGCATATACATACATACATGCACCTCGCGCTCGCTTCTTGGTTTTCTCCGGCTCGGTGCACCATGTGCAGCTTTGGATTCGCCATTGATGTGTTGTTTTGTCAAAGTGTTTGATGCCTTGTGTGTGTGGATGTGGCTTTGAAGATGATGATGAATGCGTGCGTGCGTGTGTTCTTGATAGGTCAAATCGTGTCCATGCAAATGGGGCGCAGGTGTGTCAGACCACGGGGCCGGAAGAGTAAAGCTTTGGTCTGCTCGTGTAGGGTTTTGTCCAAGGTTCCATCGTCCTTGCAACCCATCCATCAGCTACCTATGCATGTTTCTCTCTCTATATCTCTCTAGATCTTTCACACACACACACTCTCTCTCCCTAGAGGGCTAGCTAGGCTAGCTACATGTAGACTTTGCAGGCCGGCCGGGCCGGTGATGGAACTTGAGAGAGCTGGGACGATGGCTTTGGAAAAAGAAAGAATCTTGCTAGCTCTTGCCTGCCAGTTAAACACTGGTGTGCCCAATGGTGAAGATTTTACTGTTGTGGAGCCGGTGGAGATTATTTTTTCTGTGGCTAGCTCATTCCCACTATCTTACTTTTGGTTTCCCCTGCTAGATTAATCTTCTGGTAAGTATTGTTTGTTTGTCTTTTCAGCAGTTTGATTCATTGTACTCCATCCATTCCATAATTCTTGTCGTAATTGTAACTCGAATTTGACCTAAAACCACGGCAAGAATTATGAAACGAAGGGAGTATGTTTTTAAAACATCTCCCGTACGTGCTCGAGATCTTTTGAAATGGGTGTCAGACTTATAGGTACTATGTATGTATTGGTTGCAATTGCAGTTTTGATCATAGAATTTTAGGTCCATTTTTTGTTAAGATTTGTGATTTAAGGTTAATTAACAATTCTCTTTGGGTCTTTTTGACTTGAACAAATGTTTCTTAAGTCATTCTACATCCAAAAATTATCAAAAATTTATAGAAAATAAATAAAAAGAAATCCATAGAGATTTCTCATATTCTCATAACCACACTTATATTAGCAAACAATTTATAAGAGAAGACTTTTAAGCATGCATAGAAACACGCTTCATTTGACATAGGGTTTGCGGCAGTGCCGGCCCACACTCAGCTACCAATGCGTGTATGGCAGCTTGTTAAGATTTATGTTCTTTGAAATTCTATCTCTAAGATGGTTTTCTGAATTTGCTATTTCAGAGATACAATAGTTATGTCCTAATTTTGTCAAGAAAAAGATGGGTTTGAAAAATTACTCATCTTTCTATTACGAACAAGTGAGATTGGAGTGGTGAAAACACGCAAACTTTTTGGAACTTATAAAGTGCAAAGGACGTTTTGTCACTGTGAAGGCCGGGACATTGTAAACATGTGATGGGTCTATTATATATCACCTGACCTATCAAACAGTAGTGCTTCTGGTTAGAACAGTTCCTATTTTGTTTCTCCTGCCATCTAGTATATTTGGTACAATGCCAAGTAGGAATGTACTGGGAACTAAAATGGAGCATGGAACATGATCATTACGTAGCAAAGTTTCCTAGTTTACTAAATATAGCCTCTTTCATTATCTCTCATTAATGGAAAAAATTTAGCAAAAAATTGGAAGTTAGTCTGCGTGCATGTTAAAGCACTAACTCGTACAAGTTGAGCTTGGTGATGTGTAGCCTATTTACTTAGTTAATGTTGCAAATCATTGAGAGATGAGATTAATTTATATAAAGGAACACATATGTCAACTTTAAGTATTCAGTTGTAGTTTACCGTGAGTATACATTATACAAAATGCTATGGCTTAAGTAATGATGCCATATGGAGCTAGATTGACAATTCTTAAGTAGCAATACTATATATCTTAGTTCTTTCGGTCTACCGTGTATGAGCTATCACTAACTAGTTTTTTTGTAGAAGAAATATCACTATATAGTTGACCATGTTTCAAGAAAACAGAAAAACATTTTGTTTCGATTCATTGATAGAAATGAGAGTTTTTGTACACGCCCAGAAGATCCACATCCGAGAGTATGATGCCACACCTCTGAATGGTAGGTTACAAGACTCGGTGCTCTAGTCATCACCCACGACCAGGCTTCCTCCTTGATTGTGTCGAGCAGACCTTGGATGTCGAGCTGTGCGTCATTGAAGATAACCTCGTTGTGTGGCTTCGAAATCCACCAAGCCATAAGCAAGATCACCCAAGTGGTATCTTTTCTTGCCGCTGTGGGAGGAAAGTGAATGGCCATCTGCCACTAGTCCACGAAGTTGTTCCCGTGCAGCCAGGATGTTGGTCGAAGTCTGTTCCAAGATATAGCACCTCACCATATGGTCTGCAAGAAGGAGCAACCTATGAGGATGTGAACCATAGCCTCCATTGATTGTTCGCATAGCACACATGATCAAATAACTGAACACGTTCATAATAGTTCATAGTTTTCTCAGTATTTCGTTTTTTTGTAACCGCTCATAATGTACTCCCTCCTTCCGTGAATAAGTGTACGTTTAGCTTTTATCTTAAATTAAAATTCAAATTTGAACAATTTCAAGAAAAAGTAGCAACATATGTGACATCAAAATAGTAAATTATGAATCATAAATGTTTCTACATTTTTCCAAGAAAGTTCGTCAAATTTAAGAGAAATTGACTTAGGACAAAAGCTAGTGGTACACTTATTCGTGGATGAAGGGAATACTCCTTAGGGGTCCTTTGATTCATAGGATAGAAAAAACATAGGAATAGGAAAAGCACAGGATTGAGATTTCATGCCTAGTTGGAATCCTATGGGAAGATGAGTTCTCTTTGATTGTGCCAAAGGAATTTCCCATGAGGTATTACCTAATGTTTTTTTCCTATAGGATTTGCACTCAAAATTTCTATAGAATTATTTCCTATGGGATATGTTTCTATGAATCAAACAACTAGTGTAGGAAAAAGTCCCATAGGATCTAAATCCTAGACAATTCCTATACCAATCCTATGAATCAAACGAGCCCTTAATATTTCATAGATATGCTTAGTTTTACTGGATTCAACAAGGGTACTGGTACCCCTATTGTGATGTTATTTACAGCCGAGTTTCCAAACATAATTCTGCACAAAATGGGGTTTATATGATCTATCTATAAGATAGAATAGTTGAGAATTTCAAACGCATGGTCAATGCCTAATTTTTGCACCCACCGTAGGATTTGGATTACGATTCTATTACCCATATATTTTGACTTTGTTCAGTGGTGCTGCCATCTTTTAGTGTCTCCTTGAGTGTATCCCTTCCATCAAATAGCTTTTGGCAATTTTGAACCGCACTGGCAATTCTGACGGGGAAAAGATTGTTTGCAAGATCAGCTAGGTGTCTCCTCATTTCAAAAAAAAAAAGTACTGTATAATAATTGCTATTTATGGAAGTATATTTTCGGAAAATTTAGATCTCCAATATGTACTTCACTTAAGATGACCTACTGCTAGAATTTGAAAAGTTGCACGAATAAATTGCTAAATACATAGAGCAAATGTAAAGGAATATGGTTGCCTCAAGTCTAGGCGAGGCAATTTCTAATTTATTTGTTTTCTTTTGATGTATATATTTCCATTAATAAATTTTTGCATTAGGTAATTCACCTACTGTTTCAGCAAAAAAGAATCAATTGGTAAATAACTAAACATGGAACAGATACATGGTATATTGTCTAGCTAGATTATTCCTCGAAACAGGTACATGTTATATTGTCTAGTAGATTATTTACATCAAAGTTTTCATATTTATTAAATGACCAGAAATATGGTTATGAGATTAGATTCTTTGGACAGCTTAAATCATATAGGTAATGATTTTTCTCTTCTGGCTTTACAAAGTCTTGGAGTCTTAGCTGAAGACAAAACAGGCTCTATTCTGATGCTAACCATAGTTGAATCGAGATATGAGAAAGCTTGAAGACTCGATGTTATTTTTTGTGAGAGATTAAGCTTCAGAAGTTACAACTTGTACTACTGAAACTCCACTAACAATACAAAAGAGCCATATGCTCACATAGAACTGGACTGAAGTACAGGCAGGTGTTTTCTAATGAGAGAGTAGCTGTAGGAATAGTCCACGAAACACCTAGAGGCACCCAGCCATAACGCTAAACGGTCTCTATTTCCTGAAGCACAAACTAAATTTGTCAGTTGGCACTAGCAGTGAACTATTCTTCCTTCTCGTAGAGTTTGTCAGATCAAAACTTAAGCCTGCTTTTTATACAGTCTTGCAGGCTGACTAGGTGTAGCAGAACACAGTGACCCTCATTTAGAAAATAAGGGCTAGCACTTGCCACTGCATATTTACTAACCATGTGAACATCTGGCTCCATTCATTTCGGTTTTTTCTCTTCAACGAGTATATCTGGATATGTTGCATAGCACATTCTCACAGATTTATTTTAATTTTCTGTTCTCGAGACAAATTTTGACAGTGCCTCGTTTCTGAATGCGCTTCGCTGTAGTTTCTGTGGAAACAGCCCATTTTCTGCATTTATCTGCTTATCGATGATATCTTGCTCTTGTTCTGTTTTTGAAGAATCTCCCATTTTTCAGTCCAAACCAGTACCAAATATACTGTACTTAATACCATACACTCCGATCCTGACGCCACACATTACTTTTTTTTTCTAAAACCGTGTCTGATCTGTGCTGTGTCCATGATGCAAGATGAAATGGTGGGGTCATCGGAGGATGAACTGTGCTCAGGAGACGCTGACGTATCTGAAGCGGGAATGCATGAGCACAGCTCCCGGCTGGCCGACCATGAGCTCAAGGAGATGCTGCTCAAGAAGTACAGTGGCTGCCTCAGCCGTCTCCGGTCCGAGTTCCTGAAGAAGAGGAAGAAAGGGAAACTACCCAAGGATGCGCGGCTGGCTCTCATGGACTGGTGGAACACACACTACCGCTGGCCTTACCCAACGGTAAATATCGCGACACACGGCTCTCTATCTAACACCCGCATCGACCTTGATCATCAGTCATAGATTGCTGTGATGTTTGCAGGAGGAGGACAAGGTGAGGCTGGCAGCGATGACAGGGCTCGACCCGAAGCAGATCAACAACTGGTTTATCAACCAGAGGAAAAGGCACTGGAAGCCATCGGAGGACATGCGGTTCGCGCTCATGGAGGGTGTCACCGGAGGAGGGTCCTCCTCCGGCACGACGTTGTACTTCGACACGGGCACGATCGGGCCATGATATGACTGCTCCCATTTTGGGCATGTTTGAAATTTAATGGCACTTTGCAGTTGTCACACATACTACAGGTCCGGTGTGAGATTAGCAAAGGATGGTATCAGCTGAAGATTAATTAATTAATCAATGGATGGATAGCCTCATGATCATTTTGTCGAAACTATTGTGTATATGGGCGATGTGTAAAAGGAAGATTCAAGTGACCTGTAAAAAACCTTTCTGAAATTACTACAATAGCATTAATCAGATCGTCTGTACCTACCGACTGGCCAGTGATATCACTATGGATAGGAATGAAAGGAGAAATTAATATGTAGCAATATATTCCTTTCTCATATTTACAAGTACGTATAAATAGATTATATGTCACTGTGTTTGCAGTGACAAAATTTGCTGCAACTGTTGACCAAAAGAACTGAGTTTTGTCTGACAGCGATCTGGATATGTATGACACTGATTTTTAAGACTGAAGCTGCCGTCCCTTGCTTTACCTCCATTATTGATGGGTTTCTTGATCTTCATTTATTTTGGTATTGAGTTGCGAACTTGTGATGCAGTTCTTAATTCCTTTCTAGGGAAATGATGCAGTTCTTGATGTCAATCATCAGAAGGGCAACAGAAATAAAAGAAAAGAACAACGTGGTTCGGCACAGCTAAATCATGGGCCTGAAATGGAGTAGACCCCGGTTTCTTAGCCCATCAATCAGGAACGTAAGGGAGCTTAACTGGACATGTTCTTAGCAAAACAGTATTGTTACACTAATAAACTCTTTTTCTTCACGTAGGGGCAATAAGCCGCTGACCTTTTGTGGTGCCATGGTGGTTGGTTGAGTATTAACGGATGCTATACCATATGTTATGGTTGAGATTACCTGTGATAGTCAGCAGATAATACAATCATCTAAGCAGTGGTGGATCTATTCGAAGTTTGGGTAAACATGATTAATACAGGGAAACTTGAAACGGGGGATGAGCTACAGGTAGCCCTTTAATTTTAAACACTCATAATTTATAATTCAAAGATTTCAAAAAATCTCAAACAAAATTCTGGAGGTAGCCAACGATATATACTACAAACGTGCAAAATCTAAATACGAACTACTTTGAATTCTAAGCTACATAAAAGGACAAAATCTGATAAAATTTGCAGTGAATAGTGCACATTTTAACGGAAAATACATCCATGTTCATGGGTGCCAAAGACCCCGTACATCCAAAAAAAATCTTGGTAATTAAAAAATAGGTTTAAAAAATCTGATTTTTTTGGAAACAAAAGATGATCAAGTATTGTACTTGTATAAAAATATTTCACGAGAAAATTACTATCATGGTATCTGGGGTAAACAAGACAAAGTCGAACAAACCTCATGTCCATGTACTATATTCTCGCTATATTCGTCATAAACTTGTCTTTTTTTTTTTGCCCGGGATACCATAAAAATCATTTTGAGCGCAAATAATTTTATACGAGTACAATACTTGATTATGTTTTGTTTCCAGGAGGATTCGGATTTTTTCTTTCAATATTTAAAATTACCACGAATTTTAGGATTTATGAGGTGCATAACACCCATGTGCCAAAAAATGTCGTCCACATTTTAACCCTATATAATTTGTCAGATTTTATTGTTTTTGTGTAGACAAGAATATAAAGTAGTTCCTATTAAAATTTAATAAGTTTATAGTATACATTATTGCCAACCTCTATAGTTTTATTTCGGAATTTTTTGGCACTCCAAAATACGAATTTTGGTTGTTGTTTTTTTAAACTGCATGTAGTTTGGCCTCCATTTATCCCCTCTTGATTAAGACATCATTTTTTTGGATGAAATAATTGTACAACGTCAGATATCGCAACCAGCAAGCCTGGGCTCGAGGGGAGGCAGATCCGCACCTGCATCTAAGTGCCTCTTTGATTTGCGGGGTTGTGATATGTTATAAAAAGTTATACCATTAAATTTACATTCCAATATTTTTGAGGGTATAATTTTTATAGCAAGCGACACATGTATTACTAGTCAAAGTTAAGATACACAAAACTAGAACACCATGTGCCATCTGGAGATAACTCCTACGAAATTCCTAAGTTTTCAAATAATGTAAGAACTGGCTTGATGATGTAGGCGGCCTAAATTTATCGCAAAAGTATCGTCCATATAACTGTTTTAAAAGAGAGAAAAGGCAAGGCTAGACCAACAACAAAAGAATTGACCTGGCATCTTAACACATGTGTTTTTCGTGCTCCTAGAGACCCGTAGTGTTTGATTCGCGCACGGACAGTAAATACACACAAGAATCATAGTAATAAACATGGCTAATTCAAAGCCAAACCATAAGCGAAATATGTAATTATACTAGTAGTACAAATGCCCTGCCTTGTTTCACGTCGGTGGTGATGTGGGTATGGGTCAATGGGTCATGGAGCTCTCCCGCCCCTGGCCATGATGAACGAGAACGGTGAATGAATTGGCTAGGCGATCAAAGTGGACATGGACAAGGACGGTCCGTGCTTGTGCAAATTCTAGAATTACTCGCGGTGTCATTAGGCCTTCTGAAGACGCTACCATGTTCTGAAAAGAATGACGAAGCCAGAAGGATGAACAACCCTTGGTGCTTGACGATGTAAATGTCTATCCTAAACAAAACTCAACCATAACTCATGCGAGTTTTGCAACAAGATCTTGGCGGATAAGGCTACTCAGGCAAAAATGTCATATTTTCCTTTCCATTTAAACAACTCTCGAGGGCATCACTACACATGTGTTGGGTAAAAACTGAAAAGGATCCTAATTGATAATTTCACAAACAAACTATACAGGTGTGGTAATCCAACAGAACCGACAAACCTAGAAGGATGAACAACCCTGATAGTTGATGATGTGAATGTCCTAAAGAAAATAGAACCATAACTAAAATGTTCATCATCCTTACAGCCGGCAGATGCATTTGATGGTGTCTACTACTGTCTTTCGTCCTTCATGCTAAAGATGGTTCTGGTTGATAATTTCAGATACAACGCTACCATGTTATGACGAAACCAGAAGGATGAACAACCTGGTGCTCGATGATGTGAATGTCTGTCCTGAACAAAACTCAACCATAATCCATGCAAGTTTTGCAACAAAATCATGGCGGGCGACACTACTCAGGCGGATGACATATTTCCAAATACAAACTATGCGAGTGTGCTTAACTTATAATCCGACAGAACTGACAAACCTAGAAGGATGAGCAACCCTGATACTTGATGATGTGAATGTCTTAAACAAAATCCAACCATAATCAGGCATCAAAATATCAGTGTACTCACAGCCAGCTGCATTTGATGGTGTCTAGTACCGTCTACTACTAACTTTCTTCCTTTTGAGCAGCTCTCCAAGCATCATGATACAAAGAGAATTATAGTATAAATAAAAATGGTTCCGGTTTATAATTTCAGATATAAGCCATGAGGGTGTGCATAAGCATAACTTGGGCAAAAGGAAGTAGTAGTCCAGTTGAATGTTATTCAATCACCAATAATCAGGATTAGATGACACAAATCAGTCACCAAAGAACCAGGATTATCTCAAACACAAATCAAGCAGGACTAGCTGATATAATTCAATAACAAAGCTTATAAATTGATGCAACCATATATAGGTTCATGTGAAGGTATTATTACAATCACCTCTCAAGTTCCATGGTACATGTGCTCCACAAACATCAATAAAATTCTCTAATACATCCAATGGAAATTACAGGGCAGGAGCACATGACATGGTAGGCAAGATTACACTAAATAAAACATACTACTAATATATAGTCCAGAATTACCATAAGCATCATGAATCAAACCATAATTAAACATTAACCAGGAGGACAAGCTAGCAGGAGCAGTACTCTTCTTCAGCAGCAGCAGTGTGGAGCAATTCCATGTCTTGTATGGAAGGCTCTTGCCTCAGAACTGGAACGCGTCGGCTCCAGTGGCAGCCAGCTGGGGCGCGAACGGGGACTGCCACGGGCGGAGCAGCGGGTCGTCTGGGATCTCCGGGATGTCGACGGCCGCACCGGCCACCTGGAAGATCTCCAGGACGCCGCCGAGGGCCTGGAGCCTGCCGGCGAGCTCGCCGTGGCGAGCGCGGAGCACGGCGTTCTCGCCGTCCACCTTGCCGAGCTCGGCCGTGTAGGCGCCGATCTGGGCCTCGACGCGCGCGTTCTCCGCCTGGAGGCGGCTGGCCTCGGCGATGAGCTCCTCCATCCGCTGCTGCTTGCGCGCGCGGGACCGCCTGGCCGACTCCCTGTTCGACAGCATCCTCTTGCGCTTGCGCTCGTCCCCGGCGCTCCCGCTGCCGCTGCCGCCCTCGATGTTGCTGTCCGGGCTGGAGCTCCGGCGCGACGGCGACGACATGGTCAGGGTTCTTGGATCAAGAACCGGAAAAGATCTCTGTTTTCGGTGGTGGGAGGGAGGGGACGATCAAAAGAAGACGAGAAAGTAGGAGGAAGGAAGGCGAGATCTAATCAACTAGAGGCTAGATGGATGCGGCGTTCTCGAGGGGCGAGGAGTTCATGAGAAGTCGTAGAACCAGTACAGGAAGGCGACGGAGAAGGAGTGGGAGCGGCAGCGTACGCGCAACCTCATCGGGGGACGGCAGCCGTCAGAGGAAGGGGTGGGAAAACATTGGGGAAGCGGAGCTCTGATTCTCTAGACCAGATCTGACGAACTCCTTCCAAGGAGGAAGAAGGAGCGGAGGCTAGAATAGGATGAAGCTCAGGGGGTTATTGGCGAGGGAACGAGGAGTAGACTCGAATGAAATCAAACTACAGGGACTGGAACGAAAGGAAAAGATGGGAAGAGGGACTTAGCTGCGAACGGAAGGTAATTCCAGGGGCTCTAATGCATAAGCAGGTAGAGGATGTGGGGAAGGTTTCTAAACGCTGCGAGAGGGCCATTTTATAGGAGGAGTCAAGGGCATTTTGGGGATTTAGGAATGGGGAAGGTGGGCGGCATTTCCTGCAGGACAACCTGTCATGGGCTTATTTTAACTCTTAGTTTTATACGTATATTACAGTTTTACAATTTTACGCCCGAAAAAGCTGGTATTTCGGCAGTCCTGCCACCACTAGCCAACTAGTACTATCCGCCAGATGAGATGTGGCGTATAAGCTTTGGCCTGAACCATTGAAGCGTATGCGTAGAGACAAGTGCAATCATCCGAATGAAAGAGGTGTAAAAAAAAAAAATGAAACCGTGCCTAGGAGGAACTAGACACGTTTTTAATATAGTAGAAGCGGGACTTGGCGTGACAATAAATGTCAGGGAATCGAACTTCGTTGGGGTGCTTCTGCGAAACCTCTAATGTCGTATGGAAGAGGTGTAACAAATGGCACGCCATGTATAGCGAAGTTCTTCTACCACCTCTTGTTTAACATATTACAGTTCAACTTTCTTAAAGTGTGAGAACAACATGTTAGCGTGTCAAGCTGGGTTCTCGGTGGGATTTCACTTATAGTGTATTTTGCTTTTTCTAGTTTAAATTCTAGTGTCAAAATTCACACTACAGAAAACAAAATGCACTACAAGTGAGACTTAGCTGGATCCCACTTGACATCCTAATCGATGTGAGTTTTGAGGGAAATGCACTATCAAAATTCTATACTTGGATTTCTCAACTTCGACCAAAAAAAAGACAAGCTAGTCAATGTAGATACGTCAATTTTTTATGCAATCATATCAGTGGTATGTTGAACCAAAATGTCACCGCAACAAAAGATTTGTGTTAGTGTAATTAGAAAAAAATAACATTTGAAAATTGTGGAAGCTCGAAAGGTACATTGAATTTTAGACCACTCTTTAAATTACATTAGATATGGTGTTCAATAATATTAAACATGCTATTATTATCTATGTCGTCGTGAAAATGGAAAGCTACATACAAAGTAATTGGATATTCAAATTGGCTACCAAGTGCATATCTCCCCATTAAACATTTGATACTCCCAATGCTAGAAATACTGAACAAAAATCCACATGTACATATCCATAATGTAATTGCGAGTTTGGTAGGTTGGGAGGGCTCAGATATTCACAACTCAACATATTTTTGGGTGTTCGTTACCCCATGTTCAATGCATGGGCTATGCCCACCTCATACGAAAAAAGTCTCCATCGAACCATTTTTTCAGGCCCCGTCTCTCTTTTAGCCTGCGACCACACCACACCCTGTTGAGCCAACGCCGCCGCCTCCGCGCGACCACCCAACACCATCTCCTAGCACCTCCACTAGTGCTGCCATCTCGCGTCATGACAGGAACAACCCAGCGTTGCCTCCCCACCGCCACGGCTTTCACCAAGCACCGCCATGGCCGCTACCAAGCACTGCCTCCTTGCGCCTGCACAACATAAATCCACCTTCGCCAGGGCGCGCCCCTACGTCCTCCAGGACGCGCCCTACGTCTGGCATGGTTGGAGTAGCCTTCTCAATGTGGTGTTCAGAGTTGCCACCATGAACCGAGGACCCGATTGCTTTTTAATTTTCCTGTTTAGGACCTTGTGTAAAATTTTGGACTCCATCATCTCTACTTATATTAGCTACGAAACAACTTGTCAACTCAGCATCTCTCAACAAATACATGCTACCAAACAACCACAAATTTTCAACTCAACATATCTAAGGTCAGCATGTCTAAGGTAGGAACACATGTTGGGGTGACCCGACCTACCAAACTCACCCTAAAGTGTTAATGTATCTTTTTTTTTAATAAAACATGTACTCCCTCGAACTCATAATAAGTGTTATGATTTTAATAAGTTTCAGAGCTGTACATTTTCGAACATTGGACATATTAGAGGACAACAAAAATTCTATGGGACAAACCCTTGTGTTCTTGTGGAGACAACCCAAGAAATTACGAAATTCTAGCAGGATGAAATTGCAAAAGACGGCACACCAAACAGCCCATCGATTGACGGAAACGACGCGGACAGAAAAGGCTGTGACGGTGAGGCCTTCACGCATTAGCGCGGCTGGTCCGGGTCATTAAAGCCCTCCTAAACTTTGGAAATTAATTAAGAAATGGTAGTGCCGAATTTGCCCACCGATTACATGTTTCAAATGCAATCCATATCCTCCATGGAAGAGGAAGACGGTAGGAAAGGCCAAGAAACGTGTAGCATCTGCCAGCCGCCGGTTGATTTTGATTTGCGGCATATAATAAAATCGCCTCAAAACCAGCAGAGAACAAAACGCAAACCAGCTGTTTTGGTTGTGATGAGAAAGAGGAGATTAGATAATGAATCATTGACCAACGCTACACCGGCTATTGTCAATGAAAAATATCTTACAGCCCAGAAACCTGGCAGGTACTGCTTCATGGGAAAACAAATGGTTTGGAACGAGCTTAATTTCCAGAGATGAACATATATGTAAATAGGCTACATGACTGTTATTGACCATGAGAAAACCATTAAAGAAGTTATGAGATTGTGGAAATATTTTTTCAGGAAAAGCATGGTGAGATATATTGTGTTCACAGATACTAACTTTATACATTAGGTAATTTAGAGAACTCTGGGCAACGTCATCTACTACGTCTATAAAGAACACGGTTATAGCGAGTGAATGAAATTTCACGAATGTTTATCCAAATTTGCTGTTGACAACGACCTCCTCTCTTGGAGCATATTCTAACCGAGATGCCATCTTTTCTTGTCTTGTCTCTTGGAGTTTATCCTGAAGCTACCTAGCTTGGTCTAAGAAAAAAAAGAAAAAGAAGGTTCTTGAATTCTTGAAATTATCTGGCTTTTTTCTTTGACCTGATGGTCTTCCTGTGTGCCCTCGATGCCAGGGCTGAAATGGAAGCTTCCCTGGTAAAGCACCCCCCATCAGAGGAGCTAACAATTGCTTGTTATCGTCGAATCTAAGGCGAAGCATGCCTAACCTCTCCTGGTCACGCCGTCGCATCGTATCTGCATCGACAAGATCAAATTGGGGATATTTTGCCCTTTTCTTCTCCGCTATCGCGGCCACTCTCTCGACAAAATAACCTACTTATTTCTAATTCATTGGCTATTTCTTTTACTACGTACTGGGTATTGCTCAATACTAGTCGTCTGATCCTAGACCATTTGTCCAATCCTCTTTCAGACCTTGCGCCAAAAAGTATATGAAACAATAAGGATAGGTCTCCGGTGCATGCACTTTTTGATATCATAGCAAAACCGGACGAGGCGTTTCTGATCCCGAGCTCAGATGAGCTCTTTTTATGGACCGCACATTTGTCCTCGGGGTGTGAGCAGGCTTGGCAGAAGCGGTCAGTTACAGTGCAAGGACCAGTTGTCTACGCGTATAGTGCCGAGCGATACGGCGTGACGGAGGTACAGGAGTTTAACGGGCGCACGACCCCTCCGACGCCCTCCCAGATCCCACCAACCATGGTCGCCCGCCCGCCTCCAACTCCGCCGCGGGATCGGACGTCGCGCCCACGCCGGAGGACTCCCGCCGCGCCGCGCGCCGACGCGAGGACGAGTACGAGGAGAGGGGGGGGCGGCAGCGGGGGCAGCCGCATGTTCCAGATGTTCCTCGAGGCCGGCGGCAGGCTCGCCGAGCCCAATCCCATGGACCCCGCCGCGCCCTACCACCATTCCAGAGCAGGGCAACACTCGTGTAGAAGCTCCATGACTTGGAGATGCTCGCGTGAGAGCTTAGGAACCTGGACGCCGAACCGCAGCAGCTGCACACTCGTACACCTAGCTGGAGTGGAGCATGGAACCCAGCAGCCGTGAGCAGTGCGACGGCGAGCAGCGCGTTCGCCGCGTGTCGCGCGCGCCCGTCGAGTGCCGGCTCGAGGAGGTCGATGAGGCCCAGCTGAGGGTCGAACCGGACGAGAACCACGCGCCAGACCACGCCGGCGAGGTGGGCTGCGAGCTCGCGCGCGTTCACGGCCGGGCCTCGGCGAAGGCTCCTACGCGGACATGTCACCCACGGCGGGAGCGCGAGGCCGGCGGGGGAGGGCGGGCCGCCGCCGACACCAAGAAGGCCATCTCCGACGCCAAGCTCGCGCTCGTTGACCGTCTTTGCACACACGGTACACACCGTCAACTGATATCCGTGTACGGCGCAGGTGTGGGGCCGGCGGAAGCAGACTGCACAGACATACGTATGAAGGAACAGTTGCAGACCACCTCTCCCCGCGCGAACGAGTGGTCCAGAAAAAGAGCTCATCTGTGCCCGCGATCAGATGCGGTTTTCCGAGCAAAACCGTACTTGTAAGTTTAATAAAATAAAAGAAGAAGTCAATTTCCCCCCCCTAAACCCGTCTCAAAGTTTAGATTGCAACCTTCAACTTTAGTTTGGTTCAATCTTCAACAACTCTGAATTCTATAAACCGTTCGGAATTTGACCTTCTACTTTTTTTCACATGTATTGAACCGTTTTTTTCTCGCCAGTTAGCGGTTTTTCTTCCTATATACTGTGCCAACTGATCAACATACAACATAGACGGTACAAGAAAAACCAGCTTAATACAATGCAGGGGTGATTTTGAACCGTTTTTAGAATTTAAGGTTGAAAGGTGAACCAAAGTAAAATTGAGAGTTGTAAGCTGAACTTTAAGACAAGTTTAGGGGGTAAATTGGACTTCTCTCAAAAAAAATCACACACATAGGTATTGAGTTGAGTATACACATGATTTTTTATCAAATAATACAGTTTTTTTTGAAACTTCAAATAATACAGTTATTTGCTATGCTTCTCAAAAAATTTGAAAAAGTAAGTTTTCCGATTCTAAATTTTAGGTAGTTTTTTTGATGGCACATGATGTAAATTTTGGCGCAAGTTTGGGGTATGTTGCAAGCCTCCTACCCAAATCATGAAATGGCTCACGGCTGAGATTTTGACAATAGTGCTTATCGGGTTTTGAAAATCCGCTCTATTTTAACTCCTCGGTTGGGACTGCCTCAAGCCATATTTTCTATTACTATCTCAATTTTTTATATTAAGTGATATTATTACTAGTTTTGAACAACAATGATATTCAAGGTTAAGGGGCTCAACAATGTCGTCTCGAGCATCAAGATGCAAAACTGCGCATCGACCGCACCTCTTGACTAGATGAGTAAGACGATGTGCTAGCGCATCACAACCCCTTTTAACCTTGTGCACTCACACATTATCCATTTGTCAAATCACCGATTTGATATTCACCAGGATCGTCGACCACTTGGAATTAGTACCTGTAATGTGATTTTATCCATTGTGCTTCTATTTTGCATTTTTTTACGTTTTTAACTGGGTTGCTACATTGTGTGAACCGCACATGCACGAGCGGAGTCGTGTGTGTTAAGAACTTGAGATGTGCCTATTTTATTCTGGAGAACTCATGATATTGCTCTCCTTGGTTGATATTTTCCCCTGAATCTCCACACATGCGTAGGAGTATGCTTGAAGAATTATTGTCAAAGAAAAAACGTATGCTCGGACGAAGTGGGACCCACGTAAAGGAGCAATGACGGTGGCTACAAGTTGGTACGACGTCCACCGTCGGGTGACTGGGCCGCATGTATTGTTGGGCGACAGGCTGCTGCTCACCGAAACAGCTCACAGGTCACAGCCCACATGCGACCCTGTACTCCTGTACTATCGTATCTTATCATATCTTCCCTTTACCCTCTTACCTCTAAACCTTCAATATTTTACTTTCTGGCTTTGGCAGATTTGGCACTTTGGCCATTTCAAATGCCACACAGTCTCGTTCATGGTCACTGGTTGGCACAACAAAAAAAACAGATAAGAAACGAATACAGTGACTGGGTCTATCCCCATCTTAACCATCGAATGTAAATTCTAGAGAGGGATGGAATCCTTGATGTGATCAAGAACATTCCATTACGATGAGTAGAGGAGGGCTTGAAATGTATGACTAGTTTTTTTTTGTACGCAAGAGAAATTTTACGAAATCCTAGTATAGTACAGTCGTAAATCGGCTCACAAGGTTTTTTTTTTTTTCGAAAATGCATTGGGAGCTGCTTTTTCGATGAATCGTAGGAGAGTGCAAGAGTACATGAGATTAAGGAATTTATTTTTGCTAAGTTGTTGTTTTTTCCTTTCACAAAGGTTTGCTTCGTATGATTTGATCTGGTTTCTTTGTCAAATGTTTACCCTACAAGTACATGCACATCTAAGGATGACCTGCTCGCCATATCATTTTTCCTAATTTTTCTAGATTGTCATTTTCTCCTCCCATCCGAGGTTACTATCGATTGCGTCACCAAATCGCCTATTGCAACATCGTCTCTGCTAGTCGACCTGACCTAAGATCTCGCCCATCTCGGCTACCTTTCTACCCCCAGAAGCTACCACCGTGACACTTATCATCTCAATGCCCCTGCTCCATCCACGGCCACCAGGATAGTCCCGCATTCACCATCTCAATAAGCTTGGAGCACATGAGTTTCGTCTCTGATGCAACATTAAATGTGCCCCAACTGTAATAACTTCCGGCGAGGTATTCACCTCAAATCTGACGTCATCATCATTTGCTAGTTGCCAAAATAATCCGCCTCACGACCCTAACCACTTTGTTGATGCCTCCACGATATTTGTCGTCGTGGATGCACACACGTTGTTTTAAACTCATCTCACCCCTCATTCCGCTGGGTAGAGCACGTCACATAGAATTAACAAAATTTCACGCGATTGTGGGGTAGATATATAGTAGTAGTTTTTTTTTGTATAAGAGAAACAATTTCACAATCAGATTCACATACATTTGTACCATATACAACTATGGGTTTAGGACATACCGAACAAAAAGGAGTATAGAATAGCATGATGGCACACATTGCTTAATGTCCAAGTTACTCAGCTACGGATTGTTGAATGTTGATCGATACACCCTCGCCACTAGTGCATATAGTATATAGCTTACCTCATGGAGAGAGAAAGGAAAAAATTGTTGAATTGGTATTAGCTAGCATCCATGTGATCCAGCACTTGGTTGTTCTTTGGCCGGTCCATAACTTAATGTATGGTGACCACTTACGGGCGCCCTTTTGTATTTTTTTGTGACGTTCTCCGTCGAACCACTAACCCAACTCCAGCATCATTAATTAGTTGAGATGTCACGATACACCCTAGAAGTTTTGTGTTTACATTAAGACAATAATTTAGGTATCGGTGATGGCTGACGGAAGCCGTCACCATGCTCGATCAAGAGAGGAACGCACTTTGGTTAATTTGTCTGTGCTTTACGGGGCACGGATATGGCCATTATTAGGATTAGTTAATCGGTCGTATCGTGTGTGTACTTTCTCACGGTTGGCTCTTTCGAAAGGTGCAATAGCCATTTGCGGCTCCTTCGGTTGGCCTAACTACGGCTGATTTCACCTCTTCTTTTGTATCCATGCGTATTCTGCAGTAACTTTTGGTCTGTGCGCTGTTATGGAGGCGACGGAAAATTTGTATAATCAGGAATGGTATACATCATCTTTCACCCCCGAGGATAATGCATCATTCATGGTCTCAACTCTCAACTCACTCTTAGAATATCATTCATATTTCTTACTACTGGGTTGAATTTTTCTCAACAAAGGCATTCAGGGTGTTATATTTCTTAATGTACAAACAGAACTTCAGAAAAAACACAAGCATGATGTGTAAGTTAACTTGTTTTCACATGTTTTTCAGATTTAACCAAAGCACCCTGACTGCGAACACGAATTATCATAGGCCATACATATATGCTGCTATGCTGCTTCCTGACAAATTTATCAGCAATGCAATGACTAGCAAAAAGGCAGCACCAAGATGAACTTCTTGTTATATGCCAAACTTCCAACCGATTATATAATAGACATATTGAACTTGCAAGATCATTTTTTCTTACAAATAATGTGCTTCCACATTAGGGTAGATGCTGGCAATACTGATAAGAGATTAACTAGTAACTACTCCCTTTGTTCCATTTTATAAGACTTTTTGGCGAGCCAATTTAGCTTGCAAAACGTTATATAAAATGAAAGAGGAAGTAGCAAATATCATGGAAAAACATAGCGCGCTCTTTCGGCGTTAATAGCACGCTATAGCGTTTCTAGACATCCCACGCCCGGCGATATAGCGTGCTATAGCGCGCTATAGCACGCTAATAGCGTATTTTTCGGCCGATGCTATTTTATTATAGCATGCTAACTTTTTTCTTGGTAAATATATGGAGTTCTGACCATGTAGTATCCAACAACCATCTCATCCATCCAAGTGTCCTACTCATAGTCTCCAGCAGCGAACTTGGAGTGAGGGAAGAACTCAGCATGGATCTCTTTCCCACCATACCACAACCCATCCATCCTCCTCCTGCACCAGGCAGCATCGTCAATGTGTGCATACTCCAGAAACACCTTCCCGACACCGGCAACCACCGGAGCAGCCGTGCCGCCAATGCCAGGGCAGGGCCGTGGGATCACCACCTTCACCAGGTCACCAAACTTGCTTGCATCTTCGGTGACATTCTCCAAAAAGTCCCGGTAGAACTCATCATCCTCGAGAGGGTCGACTGGCGAGATCATCTTGGCCACACATACAACATTCGTGACCCCTAGGTTATCTTTGTCATGCGGCGTCGGAGATTGTCGACGAGGCCGACTGCTCCAACAAACATGGTGCTCAGGGCGGTCATAAGGTGTAGCCGCGGTATTTGCACGGTAGCGGTGGCGGGGGTAGGCCACGGCACGCGCCTCTGGACAATGAGGCCCGATGCACATAATTTCACACCTGCGAGTAGTACCATCTGGCATCCTCACCGGTGGTATCCGATGGTCCATGTTAATCGCATGCAGCACCTGCTGCTGCCAGCCATAAGAAACTAGAGTTAGAACAGAACTAAGAATTCCCCAGCTTATGGCTAGTGATGAAACAACATTGTATAGAAACAAAATTAAGAATTTCTCAGTTTAGCAGCTTGCTTCATTTGTCTTTTCAAGTTTGTTTAGCGGGTTTGTTCATCAGTTCAAGTTGTAGATCGGAATTCGTTAAAAAAAACTTGATGATCCGAAGCATATTCCGAAATTTAGAGTGGATCAAGGAAGGGACGGGAGATGCGAACCTGCTGCTGGCGGTGGCGGGAGTGGCCGTCGGCCGGTCCGGAGTTGGCCCTGCGGCGTAGGTGAAGGAGGAGATCGGAGAGGCTAGCCCGCTGCAGGTGGTTGTCGAGTATGTCGGCCGGCGGTAGGGAGGGAGAGGGATAATCGTACTTGGCCATGGCGATCAACCAGGCCGGCGGCTGGCGATTCAGTCGGTGGGGAAACGGATCGATGGTTTCGTGTGGCTGGCCCTTCGCTGTGGAGGAGACGAGCCAGTCTAAAAAGGCCAGGCTGGGCCGGGCTTATATGGACATGATATCCGGAGCCAGGTCGGTTTCAAATTCTTCAAATCCGAAACCGGGTTGCCTGGCTTGGATCATCTCGAGTTTGTTGGGCTCCCAGGATCGAAATCCGGCCCTAAATAGCGTTGGATGGATGTGAATTTCGGTATGGGGCGGCCCAGTTTTCCAGCGATGAGCAGAAAAATCATGGCGATATGACGAATTCAAACGGAACATGACAAAAATCATTCAAACTTAGCTTAAAATAAGAGGTCGTTTGGTATCCATCATTTGGGCCTGGAATTCTGGAATTCATTTTGGAATTCCATAGGTGGGCTGTTTGGTTGCCACAGAATTGGGCCATCATTTTATTTATGAATTCCAGCAAAATGACTCCATGGGTAAACACGATTCCAAGCTGAGACCTGTCATTTGCGATTCTCTATGGAAGCCTCTACAAATGCAATATTGAATTCTGTTATTATTTGCAATTCTTGTGGCAACCAAACAAGTGTCTATTTCTAAAATTACAATGTAAATGAAATGAATACATGTATTCATTTCAAAATGCTACAAACGAAATGAAAGCCTGGCTTCAAACGACTTCTAAGAGATATTTAACATATAGGCGAGTTCGTACATATATATATAGGCCGAATTCGTAATATATTTAAATTCGGCTAGAGGAAATATTAACCAAACATAAAAACACGGCCTTCTACGTACCGAAATGGCGGTAGAACGCCGTGTAGTCGCCGCCGTCGTCGTCGTCACCGTCATCGGAGTCCACGGGCGGCGCCTATTGGTTGCTGCTCTGGCCGGGGGCTCCCCAACGGCTAGAACCCTGGCCAGGGTCGCCGAGGCATAGCGGCGACGGCGTCGGCCGATACCACTCGTTGTAGCTGCTGTCCTCCAGCTTGATGAGCGATGCGGTCGTGCGGCGCCTCCGCGTGGCCGCCGCTGCTGCTTCGCCTCCTCCCTCTCCCACTCCTGCGTGGACCAGGCAAGAGCCACGTCCATGGGGTGGGCGTTGTCGGCGGGGACGAGGTCGTTCCGCGACCTCGCGACCGCCTCGCGGATCATGGCTACGGCCTGCTCGGCGGCTGATACGTCCAAAACGTATCTACTTTCCCGAACACTTTTGCTATTGTTTTGCCTCTAATTTGTATTTTGGATACAACTAACACGGACTAACGCTGTTTTCAGCAGAATTGTTCGTGTCTCGTTTTTGTGGAGAAATCCAACTTTCGGAAAATCCTCGAATTTATGCGAAGGCCCTATTTTACCAGAATGCGCGGAGCGAGAAGGACAAGTGAGGTGGAGGCGGGGCCCCACACCATAAGGCGGCGCGGCCTAGGGGGGGCGCGCTGGTGTGGCCTCCGGGCGGCCTCCGCACGCCGGACTACTTATCGGCCTCGACCTAAAAACGCACGGGAGAAGTCGAAATCGCCAGACCCTCCGAGAGCCGCCACATCGCGAAACTCCGTCGCGGGAGCCGGAAGTCTCCGTTCTGGCACTCCGACGGGGGAGGGAGATCTTCACCGTGATGACCCACAAGTATGGGGATCGCTCTTCGAGGGAAGTATTACCCAATTTATTGATTCGACACAGGGGGAGACAAAGAATACTTGTAAGCCTTAACCGGAGTTGTCAATTCAGCTGCACACGAAGACTTGCTCGCAAGAGTTTATCAGTAAAGTTTTATGGCGATGGAAATAGTGAAATAACGCGGTGAAATAAAGACAGCGGTAGTGATTATAGTAAACAGCAGGATTAAAATACTGTAGGCACAGGGACGGATTTAGCGGGCGTTGCATGGATGAGAGAAACTCATGTAACAATCAAAGCATGGGCATTTGCAGATAATAATAAAACGGTATCCAAGTACTAATCAATCAATAGGCATGTGTTCCATATTTAGTCGTACGTGCTCGCAATGAGAAACTTGCACAACATCTTTTGTCCTACCAGCCGGTGGCAGCCGGGCCTCTAGGGAAACTCCTGGATATTAAGGTACTCCTTTTAATAGAGTACCGGAGCAAAGCATTAACACTCCGTGAACACATGTGATCCTCACATCACTACCATCCCCTCCGGTTGTCCCGATTCTGTCTTCGGGGCCATTGGTTCCGGACAATGACATGTGTATACAACTTGCGGTAAGACCATAAACAATGAATATCTTCATGAAACAATAACATGTTCAGATCTGAGATCATGGCACTCGGGCCCTAGTGACAAGCATTAAGCATAACAAGTTGCAACAATATCATAAAAGTGACATCTACGGATACTAGGCACTATGCCCTAACAATCTTATGATTATTACATGACCAATCTCATCCAATCCCTACCATCCCCTTCGGCCTACAGCGGGGGAATTACTCACACATGGATGGGGAAATTGCTGGTTGATGGAGAGGCGTTGGCGGTGATGGCGGTGAAGATCTCCTCCAATTCCCCGTCCGGCGGAGTGCCGAACGGAGACGGCTCCGCGACGGAGTTTCGCGATGTGGCGGCTTTCGGAGGGTTTCGGCGATGTCGACTTCTCCCCGTGCGTTTTTAGGTCGGGCGAATAAGTAGTCCGAAGGGGGCGTCGGCCGGCCGAGGGGGCCACACCATAGGGCCGCGCGGCCCCCAGGGCGCGCCGCCTTATGGTGTGGGGCCCGGGCCTCCACCTCCTTCGCCCTTAGCTCGTCAATATTTTGGTAAAATAGGGCCATCCGAAGAAATTCCGAGGATTTTCCCGAAAGTTGGATTGCACAAAAACGAGACACGAGCATTCTATGAAAACAGCGTTAGTCCGTGTTAGTTGCATCCAAAATACACAAATTAGAGGCAAAACAATAGCAAAAGTGTTCGGAAAGTAGATACGTTTTGGACGTATCAACTCCCCAAGCTTATTGCTTGTCCTCAAGCAATTCAGTTAACAACTGAGCGATAAAAGAACTTTCACGAACACATTTGCTCATATGATGTATATATTCTCATGCTATGGCTAATACTTAGGCAGTTCATAATGAGATACATGCAAATAAGATCATCCAACAGCTATGTCAATCATGGAGAAGTACCAACAATTAATAATAAGCACCATGAATCATGTATATAAGCAAGATTGCAATGTTCATAAGAGAATATGATAAAGTGGTATCTCGGTTGCCTGTATTTGATCAGCAAAACATAAATGCCGAGGCACCTCTTGAGTTCATAGAAAAACTAGAAGTAGTGATTGTCAAAGATAAAAGCATCAAAGTTATACCACAATCAATCATATTTTGAGACAAGCATATTATACTAAGAATGACGGTTGTGCTCTCAAGATAGTGCTCGAAGAAAGAATGGAGACACAACATAAAAGTAAAAGATTGACCCTTCGCAGAGGGAAGCAGGGATTAACATGCGCTAGAGCTTTTCATTTGTAAAGCGAGGTAAAATTATTTTTGAGAGGTGTTTGTTGTTGTCAACGAATGGTAATGGGTACACTAACTCCCTCATCAACCGGACTCACAAGAGCGGCTCCCATTTATTTATTTTTGGGTGGCACTCCTTCGACCTTTCTTTCACAAACCATGGCTAACCGAATCCTCGGGTGCCTGCCAACAATCACATACCATGAAGGAGTGCCTTTTTATTTAAGTTTTATTATGATGATGACACTCCCCCAACCTTTGCTTACACAAGCCATGGCTAACCGAATCCTTCGGGTGCCGTCCAACAATCACAAACCATGGAGGAGTGTCTATTTAAGTTAATTAATTCGGGACTGGGAATCCCATTGCCAGCTCTTTTTGCAAAATTATTGGATAAGCGGATGTGCCACTAGTCCATATGAGAGTCCGTCAAAAGTAAATGACAAGGTTGAAAGCTAAACACCACATACTTCCTCATGAGCTATGAAACATTAACACAAATTGAGAAGCATTTTGAAGGTTTTAAAGGTAGCGCATGAGAATTTACTTGGAATGGTTTGAAATGCCATGCATAGGTATTTATGGTGGACACTTTTGGAACAACTTGGTTTTCAGGTGTTTGGAAGCACGAGCGGCGTCACCGCTCGGTACAAGTGAAGGCTAGCAAAAGACTAGGAGCGACAAATCAAGAGAGCAGTAACGTCATAATTATGCTTGCGGCAAAATAAATTAACGGAGGCATAAAAGTGATACAATAACTCTGAAGCAATATAAATCATCGAGGCTTAATTGACTTTTTGTTCAGTCATATGCATGCGTGAGCATGTGCCAAGTCGATATAAATGAGTTATTCGGAGGAGGATACCACAATGCCATACTTATGAATAAAACAATGCAAGCAAACATCCATGACATGCTACTCATATTAATAAATCGGAACCAAACATGAGAGATCATGAACTACTAGACTTTCTCAAATAACATATACCTCACATGAACCAACTAAGCAAGCTCATATGGATGAGTATATGTACAAAAATGAAAGCAAATAGAGTTCATACCAGCCTCTCACCACAATCAGATTGTCGTAGATCGTCATTATTGCCTTTTCACTTGTGTAGCTTGGATAATATGAAATGAAAACCACGCTCCAGCCACGAAGACCATTGAACTCATGATGAACTTTACAAACCAAAGAAGAACAGCAAATATTTTTGGTGTTTTCGAATTAGAAACAAGAACGAAAGAAAACAAGCAAACAAAGCAAAATCTTTTTGGGTTTTCTTATAGCAAACTAATGATAGCGAATAAAGTAAACTAAGAGCAAGGTACCAAATAAACAAATGGTGAAGAAAAACAACAGAAATATTTTTGGTCTTTTTGTGTTTTAGGAAAGAAACAAAGTGAAAACAAAGAAAACTAACAGAAAACACAGAAAAGCAGGATGACAGAAATCTGCCAAATCCTGACAGCAGTACAGAAATCGAATTTAACAAAAATCTTCCATTGCTCAGACCAAAAAGTGTTCAACTAATGAAAGTTAGATAACAACCTGGGGAACATGCTCAAAAATTGGCAACTCAAAATAACGTTCTGGCTGTGCGTACGAATTTTTTTAGTAACAGCACAGAATCTGTTTTTGGACAGCACTTCCCCAAATATCATCTCCCTCTCATTAGAAAACCACTCTAGAGACTAAACAAGTATGTACAAGTATCCAGCAATCATAATATGCAAAGAATGAGTGATGCCGGTATACCTCCCCCCAAGCTTAGGCTTTTGGCCTAAGTGGAGTTCATTCCCACGGTCCCCATGAAGTGGTGTCTTCGTAATATGACGAAGAACGACCCGGTTCCATGTATGTGCTGGAGGAAACGTCGGGGTGCGTGACGGTGTAGTCGTAGGAGGGCTCGGCGTTCTCGAAGTCATGTTGCTGGTGGAATTCTTGTATCTTCATATGCTCTTCCACCACCTCCTTTGTTAGCGACCATGATTGCCTGTCAATATTAAACAAACCTGCTGGGGAAGAGGGATTTCTTTCTCGTTCCCATCAGCAAACAACATTTTATAGACAATATTATCTATGGTGGAGTTAGTAGTAACAAAATGATGGCTCTTCATAGCAGCAATATCTAGCTTCCTAGGGGTTAATGGTACATCATTAGAATCAAGAGGAATATCTAGATGTGTTAGAATGCGTGATGCAATAGTTCCTCCAAAAATAGGCCCCCTGCTAGACAGGCGGCGAGCAATAAGAGAACCAAGATGATAAGGTGTCTCTCCAGTAAGTGCAACATTCAAGAAAGCAAGATGGTAGCTAGAAATGTTACTAGTATTTTCTCTACCCAAAATGCTAGTACCAATGTAATATGCGAAATACTTAATAGCGGGGAGTTGAATATTTCTTATCTTCCCTTGGATGGTGCGGCAATCATCCCCGGTGATCCCTCGGTATAGCTCCAACAAGTCCCGGGGTTGTCATCAATCCTTCTTGCTGTACCTACAGGGGCAATACCCAATGCAAAACAAAATTCCTCCAATTTCATGGTAACAGGAATATCATAAATCTTGAATGCGACTGTCGGCTCATATTCCGTGTTGTGGAACTTGAAGCTCTCAACGAAAATCTTGGTGAGCCTATAATATTGTCCCCTCTCGTCTCCCACATAGGTGGCTAGGCCTGCCCTGTTGACGAGGGTGAAGAAGTCACCCAATAACCCTGCATTGGTTAGAAACTCATAACAAGGGAAGGATGAAGCATTAGGGGCCCCTTGGTCCTCCTCGGGCGCGAAGCTAGGCGCGATGACATCCTCATTGTAGGATCGCCTAATTTGAGTGGACGCCCTTGAGGGCCTACCGGTGCTGGTTGTTGCTTTCTTGAACAACTCTCCAAACTTGAATTTCTTCATCTCCCCCTTCTGAAATTTTCAACAATCATTATAAAATTTGATTTCAAGGTGTGTAATTGAAGGGAACTACTATAGGAACTTGCTAGAGTGCTAAACATGCATCAAAACTAATTTCTACCACTTAGAACAAGCATGCAAGCTCACTAAACATGTTATCTACAGCAGCAAAATATTCAAGATATACTCAACCAAATGAAATTCTAATTGGACAATCAAAGGAGTCACATACCAAGGAGTAAATGTGCCAAATTTCAGACAGAAATCTGGGCTGAGCAAGGAGATCGAAAAATCGCGAGTTCTTGAGCAGAAACACGAGTGAGAGGGTACGAGTTTTCGGGAGAGAGGTCTTGGGAGGAAGAGATGGTGTAGTGGGGCAAGGGGTGGCCCACACCACATGGTGGCGCGCCCCCCTGGCCGCGCCGCCCTATGGTGTGGCACCCCTGGTGCCCCACAGGTCATCCTCTGGTGCTCCAGTGCCTCGTCGAAAAATAGGACCAACGGTGTAATTTTTGTAATTTTTAGAGAACTTTGAAAAATGCACATTTCTGGTATTAAATTAATGATTACTGCGCAGGAAAATGATTTCTAAAATCTTAAATGATTAAAGCATATTGCAAAATAAAAGTGCTACGGCAAGTAAAATAGGTGAAGGGAGAGAGAAAGAAAGAAGTGTTGTTTAGCTCTTTTATGCAATAAAATATACTTGTTAACAAGGTTGATCAAGTCTTGCTACCAAATAAATTTTATATGACATAAGAAGAAATAAACCTCAAATCAATCATGTTACCTTATATTGAATTGATATGGATCCAATCACAAGAGTTTGATATTCTTCTTTAGGCTCATATATGGACAATCAATGGATCCCACTTTGATAGTTTTCACATTAAAAATTGTATTGACTCCACATACTTTATCAATCCTCTTGGGAAAATAGACAGTGTGTTCCTTATCATCAACATTGAAAGTAACCATGCCTTTATTGCAATCAATAACAGCCCCTGCAGTATTAAGAAAGGGTCTTCCAAGAATAATGGACATATTATCATCTTAGGGCATTTCCAACACAACGAAATCAGTTAATATCAAGCAATGCTGAGTAACTTGGGAACATTTTCACATAAACCAACGGGAATAGCAGTAGATTTATCAGCCATTTGCAAAGATATATCGGTTGGTATCAATTTATCTAAATCAAGTCTCTTATAAAGAGAAAAAGGCATCACACTCACACTGCTCCCAAATCACATAGAGCAGTTCTAACATAATTATTCTTGATGGAACAAGGAATAGTCGGTATACCGGTCGCCCAACTTCTTTGGAATCTTACCATTGAAGGAGTAATTAGCGAGCATAGTTGAAATTTCCTCATTGGGGATTTTCCTTTTGTTAGTAACAATATCTTTCATATACTTTGAATAAGGAGGCAATTTAATAGCATCAGTCAAAGGGATTTGCAGAAATAAAGGTTTCATCCAATCACAAAATTTATTATAATGTTCCTCCTCCTTTGATTTTAGTTTCTTAGCGAGGAAAAGGCATTTGCTTTTGAACCCAAGGTTCTCTTTCATTACCATGCTTCTCAGTAATAAAGTCTTCTTTAGTGTACTTTTTATTTTTAGCATGCTTTTCAGGTTCTTTTTCAATTTCTTCTTTATCGGAGTATCATTCTTATCATTATCTTCCTCATGTTCATTACCACTTTCAGTTTCAGCATCGAAAATAGAAATACTATTAGGATCATTAACAGGTTCAGAGGATTCTACAACATTCTTATGTTTCTTTTTCTTTTTCTTAGATGGAGCACTAGTTTTAATTAGTTGAGAATCTTGTTCAACTCTTTTGGGATGCCCTTCAGGATATAGAGGATCCTGGGTAGAAGCACCACCTCTAGTTGTTACTTCACAAGCATGTTTTTCTTTAGAATTATTTCCTAACAAGTCATTTTGCACTTTAGTAAGTTGATCAATTTGAGTTTGAACCATTTGAAAATGTTTAACAAGTATCTTAACATCATTGGAGGTTCTCTCCACAATACCATGCAATTCACTAATAGCTCGGGAATTTTCCATTAAATGATTCTCTACTCTCATATTAAAATTTTCTTGCTTAACAATATAATTATCAAATTCATCTAAACATTGAGCAGGAGATTTTGAATACGGAATATCTTCCCTAGTAAAGTGTTGAAGCGAGTGTACCTCAATCATGGATGAAGGGGGAATTGTCTCACATATATCTTCTATAGGAGGTAAATTCTTCACATCTTCAGGTTTAATACCCTTCTCCTTAAGAGACTTCTTGGCTTCCCTCATATCTTCGTCATTCAATTTAATCATACCCCTCTTCTTCACTATCGGTGTCGGGGTTGGTTCAGGTGTAGACCAATCATCATGATTCCGGCCTATTTTAGCCAATAATTCTTCAGCGTCGTCTGGAGTTCTTTTCCTGAAAACACAACCAGCACAACTATCCAGGTATGCCCTAGACTCAATGGTTAGTCCACTATAAAATATATCAAGTAAATCATTCTTTTCCAAATCATGGTATGTGATTGTTGGCAGGCACCCGAGGATTCGGTTAGCCATGGTTTGTGAAAGAAAGGTTGGAAGGAGTGCCACCCAAAAATAAATAAAATGGGAGCCGCTCTTGAGAGTCCGGTTGATGAGATAGTTAGTGTACCCATTACCATTCGTTGACAACAACAAACACCTCTCAAAATAATTTTACTCCTGCTTTACAAATGAAAAAGCTCTAGCGCATGTTAATGCTTCCCTCTGCGAAGGGTCAATCTTTTACTTTTATTTTGTGTCTCCATTGTTTCTTTGAGCACTATCTTGAGAGCACAATTGTCATTCTTAGTATAATATGCTTGTCTCAAAATAAAATTGATTGTGGTATAACTTTGGTGCTTTTATCTTTGACAATCACTACTTCTAGTTTTTCTATGAACTTCAGAGGTGCCTCGGCATTTATGTTTTGCCGATCAAATACGGGCAAGCGAGATACCACTTTATCATATTCTCTTATGAACATTGCAATCTGCTTATATACATGATTCATGGTGCTTATTATTAATTGTTGGTACCTCTCCATGATTGACATAGCTATTGGATGATCTTATTTGCATGTGTCTCATTATGAACTGCTTAAGTATTAGCCATAGCATGAGAATATATACATCATATGAGCAAATGTGTTCGTGAAAGTTCTTTTATCGCTCGGTTGTTAACTGAATTGCTTGAGGACAAGCAATAAGCTAAGCTGGGGAGTTGATACGTCCAAAACGTATCTACTTTCCCGAACACTTTTGCTATTGTTTTGCCTCTAATTTGTGTATTTTGGATACAACTAACACGGACTAACGCTATTTTCCAGAATTGTTACAGTGTCTCGTTTTTGTAGAAATCCAACTTTCGGGAAAATCCTCGAATTTATGCGAAGGCCCTATTTTAGAGTCTGACGACGAAAGGACAAGTGAGGTGGAGGCCCGAGGGCCCCACACCATAAGGCGGCGCGGCCTAGGGGGGCCGCGCGGCCCTATGGTGTGGCCCCCTCGGCCGGCCTCGCCCCCTTCGGACTACTTATCGTCCTCGACCTAAAAACGCACGGGGAGAAGTCGAAATCGCCAGAAACCCTCCAGAGAGCCGCCACATCACGAAACTCCGTCGCGGGAGCCCAAAGTCTCCGTTCTGGCACTCCGCCGGGACAGGGAATTGGAGGAGATCTTCACCGCCATCACCGCCAACGCCTCTCCATCGACCGCCATGTTTCCCCCATCCATGTGTGAGTAATTCCCCCGTGTAGGCTGAAGGGGATGGTAGGGATTGGATGAGATTGGTCATGTAATAGTCATAAGATTGTTAGGACATAGTGCCTAGTATCCGTAGATGTCACTTTTATGATATTGTTGCAACTTGTTATGCTTAATGCTTGTCACTAGGGCCCGAGTGCCATGATCTCAGATCTGAACATGTTATTGATTCATGAAGATATTCGTTGTTTATGATCTTACCTGCAAGTTGTATACACATGTCGTCCGGAACCAATGGCCCCGAAGTGACAAAATCGGGACAACGGAGGATGGTAGTGATGTGAGGATCACATGTGTTCACGGAGTGTTAATGCTTTGCTCCGGTACTCTATTAAAAGGAGTACGTTAATATCCAGTAGTTTCCCTAGAGGCCCGGCTGCCACCGGTTGGTAGGACAAAAGATGTTGTGCAAGTTTCTCATTGCGAGCACGTACGACTATATATGGAACACATGCCTATTGATTGATTAGTACTTGGATACCGTTTTATTATTATCTGCAAATGCCCTGCTTTGATTGTTATATGAGTTTCTCTCATCCATGCAACGCCCGTTAAATCCGTCCCTGTGCCTACGGTATTTTAATCTAGCGTTTACTATAATCACTACTTTGTCTTTATTTCACAGATGTTATTTCACTATTCCTATGCTATAAAACTGCTCTTGATAAACTCTTGCGAGCAAGTCTGTTTCCAGTGCAGCTGAATTGATAACTCATTTGTTAAGGCTTACAAGTATTCTTTGTTTCCCCTTGTGTCGAATCAATAAATTGGGTAATACTTCCCTCGAAGACTGTTGCGATCCCCTATACTTGTGGGTCATCAGCGGCGTGGCCAGTCGCTGCTGCTGCCTCCCTCTTTGTATTCCGCTTCCGCCCGCGTGACGGAGACGGGGCACGCCCCTCGCGGATGACGAGGGCGTCGGCGCTGCATCTTCGGGTTGTCGGTGGAGATGCGGGCTCCGTCTTGACGGGGCGCAGGCCGCTCCTCGGCGTCGCCGGAGGCGCCGATCCACACGACCTCGTCGCCGACCTTGACGCGAAGCCCGACGACGAAGACGACGCCATGCGCCGTGGCATCCAGGAGCTTCCACGGCGGCTCGACATGGAAGGCACCAGCCTCGGCGGTGGCATCCCCAACACGGGGTAGTTACTGATGGTGCTCCGGTGATGGCGCCAGACAATCTTACTGAGCGTTGTTGTGGAAGCGGTTGGGAAACCCCAAGACGAAGTTTTTCCTTAGTACGAAACCAAGGTTTAATCGATCAGTAGGAGAAAGACGTGACTTCTAAAGGTGTTGCTAGTTGACTAGTGGCAGGGCGCACTACCAGCGTCAGCAACAACATGGAACCTGCACACAACACAACCAAAGTACTTTGCCCCAACTTGTAGTGAGATTGTCAATCTCACTGGTTTGCTGAACACAAAGGATTCGATGTATCGAGTGAAAAGAGATCTTTGCAGAAAGTAAACATAACAGGATTGCGGTAGATGAATTTATCAATGTAAAGAAAACAGGACCGGGGTCCACAGTTCACTAGAGGTGTCTCTCCATAAAGATAAATAGCATGTTGGGTGAATAAATTACAGCTGGGCAATTGACAGAATATCGACCATGACAAGATGATTACTATGAGATTTGATTGAGCATTAAACATAATACATAGACCGTAATCCAACTGCGTCTATGACTAATAATCCACCTTCCGGTTATCATCCGAACCCCTTTCTGCATTAAGTTGCAAGCAACAGATTATCACATTAAGCAATGTGTGTAAGGTAAATAATAGAATTAACCTTGGATAAACATTGTTCTTTTCTCCCTAGTAGCAACAACACATCTAAAATCTTAGAAGTTATTGTCACTCTCCCAGAAAACTAGAGGCATGAACCTACTATCGAGCATAAATACTCCCTCTTGGAGTCACAAGTATCTACTTGGCCAGAGTGTCCACTAGCAACGGAGGGCATGCAAGATCACAAATAACATATGGCATGAATATATAATCAATCTCAATAGTATACAATATTAATCGGATCCCAGCCCACACCTGCGAGTAGTACCATCTGGCATCCTCACCGGTGGTATCCGATGGTCCATGTTAATCGCATGCAGCACCTGCTGCTGCCAGCCATAAGAAACTAGAGTTAGAACAAAACTAAGAATTCCCCAGCTTATGGCTAGTGATGAAACAACATTGTATAGAAACAAAATTAAGAATTTCCCAGTTTAGCAGCTTGCTTCATTTGTCTTTTCGAGATTGTTTAGCGGGTTTGTTCATCAGTTCAACTTGCAAATCGGAATTCGTTAAAAAAACTTGATGATCCGAAGCATATTCTGAAATTTAGAGTGGATCAAGGAAGGGACGGGAGATGCGAACCTGCTGCTGGCGGTGGCGGGAGTGGCCGTCGGCCGGTCCGGAGTTGGCCCTGCGGCGTAGGTGAAGGAGGAGATCGGAGAGGCTAGCCCGCTGCAGGTGGTTGGCGTGTATGTTGGCCGGCGGTGGGGAGGGAGAGGGATAATCGTACTTGGCCATGGCGATCAACCAGGCCGGCGGCTGGCGATTCCGTCGGTGGGGAAATGGATCGATGGTTTCGTGTGGCTGGCCCTTCGCTGTGGAGGAGACGAGCCAGTCTAAAAAGGCCAGGCTGGGCCGGGCTTATATGGACATGATATCCGGACCCAGGTCGGTTTCAAATTCTTCAAATCCGAAACCGGGTTGCCTGGCTTGGATCATCTCGAGTTTGTTGGGCTCCAAGACCGAAATCCGGCCCTAAATAGCGTTAGATGGATGTGAATTTCGGTCTGGGCGGTCCAGTTTCCAGCGACGAGCCCAGAAAAATCATGGCAATATGACGAATTCAAACGGAACATGACAAAAATCATTCAAACTTAGCTTAAAATAAGAGATATTTAACATATAGGCGAGTTCGTACATATATATAGGCCGAATTCGTAATATATTTAAATTCGGCTAGAGCAAATATTAACTAAACATAAAACACGGCGTTGTACGTGCCGAAATGGCGGTAGAACGCCGTGTAGTCACCGTCGTCGTCACCGTCGTCGGAGTCGTCGTCGTCCTCGGGCGGCGCCTGTTGGCTGCTGCTCTGGCCAGGGGCTCCCCAACGGCTAGAACCCTGGCTAGTGCCGCCGAGGCATAGCGGCGACGGCGTCGGCCGATACCACTCGTTGTAGCTGCTGTCCTCTAGCTTGATGAGCGGTGCGGCGCAGCACCGCGCGGCCGCCTCCTCCAGAAGCCGGCGCTGCTGCTCTGCCTCCTCCCTCTCCCACTCCTGCGTGGACCAGGCAAGAACCACGTCCATGGGGAGGGCATTGTTGGCGGGGATGAGGTTGTTTCCGCCTCGCGAATCGCGGCTGCGGCCTGCTCGGCGGCGTGGCCGGTCGCTGCTGCAGCCTCCCTATTCGTCTTCCGCTTCCGCCCGCGTGACAGAGACGGGGCACGCCCCTCGCGGATGACGAGGGCGTCGGCGCTGCGTCCTCGGGTTGTCGGTGGAGACGCGGGCTCCGTCTTGACGGGGCGCAGGCCGCTCCTCGGCGTCGCAGGAGGCGCCGATCCACACGACCTCGTCGTCGACCTTGACACGGAGCCCGACGACGAAGATGACGCCATGCGCTGTGGCATCCAGGAGCTTCCCCGGCGGCTCGACATGGAAGGCACCAGCCTCGGCGGCGGCATCCCCAACACGGGGTAGTTACTGATGGTGCTCCGGTGATGGCGCCAGACAATCTTACTAAGCGTTGTTGTGGAAGCGGTTGGGAAACCCCAAGAGGAAGTTTTCCCTCAGTACGAAACCAAGGTTTAATCGACCAGTAGGAGAAAGACGTGACTTCTGAAGGTGTTTCTAGTTAACTAGTGGCAAGACGCACTACCAGCGTCAGCAACAACGTGGAACCTGCACACAACACAAACAAAGTACTTTGCCCTAACTTGCAGTGAGGTTGTCAATCTCACTGGTTTGCTGAACATAAAGGATTCGATGTATCGTGTGGAAAAATCTTTGCAGAAAGTAAACATAACAGGATTGCGGTAGATGAATTTATCAATGTAAATAAAACAGGACCGGGGTCCACAGTTCACTGGAGGTCTCTCTCCATAAAGATAAATAGCATGTTGGGTGAATAAATTACAGCTGGGCAATTGACAGAATATCGACCATGACAAGATGATTACTATGAGATTTGATTGGGCATTAAACATAATACATAGACCGTAATCCAACTGCGTCTATGACTAATGATCCACCTTCCGGTTATCGTCCGAACCCCTTTCTGCATTAAGTTGCAAGCAATAGATTATCACATTGTTATCACCAGATTTTGGCCAAATCAGGAGATGGGCCGTAAGTGAAGATGGGCTTGAAGGATATACGCGTGGAGCATCTTTGAAGCGGCCTTGCGAAGTTTGGGCTAGATTGCCGTGTGTCTGTAAACATAGTAGATTGCATCTTAGTTTAGAATTAAAAGATAGAGTTTAACCCGTGCACGGTTAGGTGCTCGAATAGAAAGTCCCTTGGACTATAAATATGTATCTAGGGTTATCGAGAAGAGGAGGACAATCACGTTCACAACAAACACAAACCGGGCGCATCCACCCCTTCTTTCGAGGTTTCTTCCGGGTAAGCATCATGGCCTAGATCGCATCTTGCGATCTAGGCGATCACGTTTATTCGTTTACCTTGTGTTGCTCGTGCTGAAGCGTTGTTGATGGCGAGTAGCACTATTTATCATAGATGTTTTGGGGCTTGCATGGATGCTTTTCTCGTGCATATTTGCTTAGCTATGCCGTCCTCGATATCTAGCTGCCCTTATACCTATCTAGGTGTAAGGGCAACACCTTGCTGTTCGTTATTTAGTAGATCCAATCGTTATAGTTGCTCCTTGATTCTTCAAGGATTGGTTTAATATGTATGGTTAGGCCTTGCAAACGGGTTGAACGATCCGGTAGTACGTAAGGTACGGTTTGTTAGTCCTAAGAGGGATGTTCCAGGAATTAACTTAATGTTGGTTTTAGGCCTCTTTTAGGTTAGTTTTCCATTATCTTTCGTGTCTATTAGGCTCAACTACGCGTAGGATGTTCCGATCATGCGGTGAAAACCCTAAACGTCGTAGATTGGTTTAACTTTATTGATCAAGCAGGGGCGCCATGTCATCGTTATCCCGACGAGAATCATGGGCGATCGGCTCTTGAGCCGATCCACGAGGCAACTGAGAGCCGATCGGGCTGTATTTAATGTTTATGTCTACCATGCGAAGCTAATCGAAGCAATCTAACACCTTCTGACCGGGTATAGGTCGGGTGGCACGCACAACCGCTAGGACATGTGCCGGAATATTTGCGGGCGACGTCGAGGGACCAAGGCCCCCAGCAGTCTTGGAAACCTCTCGGCTCTTCGTGTTGCTTAACCACTGCTCGCCGGTGGGTTTTGGCAGGCAACACATTCTGGCACGCCCCGTGGGACCATCTTCCGCAACAACCACGTCAACATCCGAGATGGCGGAAGAACCGATCAAGTACGAAGATCTGCCTGCTGAGCACAAGAAGAAATATGATGATCTCAAGGCCATCTTCGAAGCCGATCTCATCGGCTCTTTTGAAAGACCCGTTCGCACGGCATTAAGTTCAAAGGGTTCCAACCCGAAGGCGCGTTAGAGGGACTAGATCTATCTCTCCCTTCGGACGAACGTACCAGAGCCCTGCGATTAACTATGCCGTTGCTCATTCTCTACATCGGCATTCGGAGAGCCTGGTGAACACTTTGGAGCGTGTTGCGCTTCACGTGGTGCAAGAAATCATGAAGCATCAGTATTCTCCTTCAGGACCTGCTCTAGGAACTCACCAGGGAGAAATACCGTTCTACACCCGACCACCACTGCCATACACGGTTGCAGCTCCACATCAACAAGGTTCACCGGCATACGTCGTCTACAAGGTTGGAGGTGATCGGCGACCAATTTCTGTATGAGCCGCCCAAGGAGATTCCACATGGATACGTATGCACATACGTGCGCATCTATTGGATGAGCCGTTACGGCGGAGGAACCGCCACGACGGAGGGATTGCCACAAGCGGGAGGCGATTACGGAGCGGTCGAGCTTGAGCGTGGCTAGCTAAATATGCCAGCGGAACAAGTCATGAAAGCTCAACCTCCGCAGCTCCTACGGTGGATCGGATGCTGATCTTGAGAGACCGGTTCGGCATCCTGCCGAAGAATGATCTGCTATTCCAAGCCGTATCCCAACGAGTATGACCTAATCCCTACCGCCTAAGTATCGGCTCCCGACTTCACAAAATTCGGTGGATCAGAAGGATCTAGCTCAATTGAGCACGTGAGCGATATTTGGCACGGTTGGGCATGGTCTCAGCTTCGACGGCTACGTGTGAGGTTCTTCTCACAATCTCACAGGGTCCACCTTTGGATGGTACACCTCGTGCCACCAGATTCGGTTCGAACATGGAAAGCAGCTGGAAGAGCAGTTTCACGCATTATCATTCAAACTACGAAGGCGCATTGCCGATCGACCTAGGTTCGGCAAGGCGAGAGAGACGTTGTACGAATACATCCGGTCACCAGGGCCGTGAGGAACCGATGTTATTCGGATTCGTTTATCGAGAAGGAACGATCGAGGCGGCGATAGCGAGCCTGTCGGCGCCGCTCAAGAGATGTGACCTTCCAACAGACTACAATTCAGCGCATATGGTTCAGAAATTGACATCGTATGAGCGCGCCACCCAGAGTACTACCGGGAGAAGTTCAAGCGCGTCGCCCGATCGATACGGAAGAAGATGAAGATTCTGCAGATCGGAAGTCGCCGTAGCTGAATGGACTCGGGGGCAAAACCCGTGTCCTGCAAATGGGTGAAACAACGGGGCCTGCAAAAGGGTTTGACTTTGATTTAAGCAAAGCGGAGCCAGATTTTTGATTCTTGCTAAAGGAAAAACAGTGAAGTTACCCGAAGCCACAAAATCCCCACGTTACAAGAGATGAACGGCAGCCATACTGCAAATGGCATCACACGTTCACCCATGCCATGACTGCAAAGTCTTGCGCGGACAGATTCAAATGGCGATAGAACAAGGCCGATTACTCTTCGGTCAGTTTGCCATGAGAGTTGATACGAATCCGTTTCCTGACGTCAACATGGTGGATCTCGGTCACTACTACATAAGGCGAGCCAGGTTTCTCTTTGGGATCAACATGGCGGGGCTTGCGAATCGCCATAGCAAGGATAAAGTGAAGCAGTCACTCCGTGGCAAAGATGAAGAGGAGGCGATCCACGCGACCGACGGTATGATGACGGACGGTATTTGACTGAGGAAGAGGTGAGAAGCGTGCGGTATCAACGACCACTTTCCGCGCATCTCCTTAACAAATATGAGCAGCAGTATGACCGACGTCGGCGCTACGACGTAGATGATAAGAGAGATCGTCGGTCTGATGCAGATGACAGGAAATACCGTCGATATGATAGAAACAATGAAGGGTATGAGCGTCACGCTAGAGGGAGGTCAAGAGAGCAAGAGAACATGGATAGGCATTGGAGTACATCCTTTCTTCAAACACTCTTGGGACTCGGGAATGAGCCGGTGCCTACAATCGAGAACTGCCCGAAATGTAGGCAGGGAAGAGGAAGGGAACAAATGAAGTTTCGGTGTTCAAGCGTCTAGGACCTCTCCCACCTCAAACAAACGAGCTGAGTCATCTCAAGATGAAGACTTCGAGGAGTCGAAGAAGATAGATATCACCGGCCAAGGTGGTGTCCTGATGGACTCAACCACTCCCAAAAGCGAAGAGTGCAGCGGCTACGAAACTTGGAGGAGGCAGAGGCACGGTACACGTACACGTTGAGGAAAGCACGGCCCGATCTGGCCGTGAAAATTCACGACGTTGGAGATGGAGGCTCGCCACCAAAGAAAGTGTGGCGACCCAAGCAGCAAGCCGATGCGGAGGCATCAGGCTGATACAAACATCTGTTCATCCTTCCGTCGAGTTTTGTACTCAGAGGCGAGTGTCGTGTATATTTGATTGCGGCCCGCGGCGGTCATCTTTGAGAAGCCACGAGAGAGGGCTACAGGCATCTGAAAGCCCTATACTTGAAGGTTATATCAATGGGCAGCCTATCGGCAAGATCTTTGGTTGACACGGGAGACGGCAGTCAATATAATGCCGTACTCCATGTTGCGACGTTTGGGACGTTCCAATGAAGATCTGGTCAAGACCAACGTCACACTAAGCGATTTCAACGTAGCGTCAGAAGCCAAGGGTGTCCTGAACGTAGACTTAACGCGGCCGAAAAACCATCCCTATCGTTCTTCATCGTCGACAGCAAAAGCACTTACGCCTTTAGGGAGGAGTTGGATCACGCTAATGTTGCATTCCATCCACAATGCATCAGTGCATCATACAATGGGATGGAGATGAAGTGGAGGTTGTTCATGCGGATGATTCGATCGAATCTCTTTGGCCATGAACATCCGGGAAGCAAACGACCAAGAGCCGCTCTGGGAATCAATCTGGATGGCTGTGAGCGCATCGAAGCTTCAAAAAACGGGGTGAGGCTGGTCTTATCCACCGGACAGAGTAGCAAGAGCCAAGTCTATGGACGTACGTGGCGAGGCCGATCCCTGCGTTCGGCCCCAAAAAATAAAAAGCAAGGATCTCACCTCAAGCATGTCACACAGCTATAACGGAGAACCAAGAAGTTGTGAACCCTCAGTAAGCATTGCAATAAAAAAGGAGGCCGATTCTAGCAATCGGCCAAAATTAGCCTCAACATGCCTTCTGTCCGTGTTCAGCATTGATTTAGCGGGCGATGGGAAGGCAGGGTATGGGTTTACATCATCGATGAACTAGAAGAGTCCACATACGCAAGGGAGGCCGATTTCAGCAATCGGCCAAAATCTCTCACACTTGCTAGTCTTTGTGCTATTTAGCATGGTGAGTGGTGTGAAAGGCTTATAGTTGGAGCCGATACCTTCAATCACTTGAAGGATTCGGCTCGGGCATAAACACAGAGAAGGTACGAGGCCACGAAGTATGTACCCAGGAGGAGCCGATTCATGAAATCGATCGGCTAATAAAAAAATCGAAAATAGAAAAAATTTAAGCACAGTCGATGCTCGGACATCGACTTAAGAATAAAAATCCGATGCACATCCATCGACTCTAGAATTACAGAGTTTGAACTGCCACTTGAGCAGGCAACGTCACGACTGGCCGGAGCTTCAACTGCAGCGTCACTGGGACGTGGGGCTGGATTTCTTCAAGGATGTTCTTCACCTCCTCAGAGTTTTCAACCAATGTCTCAATGGGTGAAGAAAGCAGAGCTTTGAGGCGTTCGAGTTGGGCAGCAATGACGCTGGGACTTGGTTCATCACATGCTATGGAGGGCCCGGCTCGATAGGTTCAGGGTCGAACGACAACAAGCCTGAGAGATCACAACCCTGACAAACAACAAGAGCAGCATAAGCATGCAGATCAGGGTAAGGGCGAGCCCAACAAAGGGAGCATACCTCTCCTAGGACCATGGGAACAGCCGATGACGAAGCGATCGGCTGTGGCGTTTTTCCTGGGGTTTGGCCAAGGTGGCGACTTGGTCGATGTCAGAGGTTGTTACGTCCAGAGTTGTGGAGGGCAGAACTTCATCAGCATCCCCACTGGAAGCTTCATCAGTCTGCAAGAAAAAGATGGTGAGCCGATCTGAGCAGCAAAGCACAATGCCGTCAGCAAAGATGGTGCCCTGTTTTGATGGGAGCTGGGGAAGCAGGTTCAGGGGCTGACCTTTTCTTGGAAGCCGATGGTGGCACATCTGGCTGGTTTTACGTGGTGGTGTCCTCAGAGGTGCCCAAGCTTGAGCCTCGTCGGCGGATTGCGTCTCCTCGCTGATATTATCTTCGGTAGAGGTCTACAAGAGAGCAGGATTAATGAACTAATATGCTAGAAGGATGTCGCCCTTCAAAGTTTTCACAGCATCTTTCTCTTGCTGTTCTCATTCCCCACAGTAAGAGCTCGGGGGGGGGAGTGCGAAGATTCTTTGCTCTTGGGAGCCGATTTTGTTGGAATCGAGTGGCTCTGCATCACAACCTTTTCAAAGGTGGTGAGTTCTTGCAGAAGAGAACCACCAGATCTGGTGGGAGGAATTTGAAGAGGGAGCCATCATCATTGATAGGCTCTGGGCCATCTTGTTCTTGCAAAGAAACAGTAGGGTTATGAGCATCACTGCAAACTATCACAAGGAAATTTGTGGGCAAGTGGTACACTGTTTCAAAATTGCAGCATTAAGTTGTTTCAGCAACGGTCCTAGAGCTCTTGAAGGCATTAATTCAGGAGTTTTGCCGTTAAATTGAACATTACGCTCAGGTGTTTTGGAGTCCAAAATCTGGAATTCGCGCGGCTGCGGGCTGGACTTGTTCGATTGGAAATTTGTGATCTGAATTTGAGCAAGGGTTGCAAGTTACCGTTTGAGGGGATAACTGAATTGACCTATCTTGCAATTTATCGTGAAGGACTGATGCGTTGCCATCGGCTCATTGAGCATTGACCAAGTTGACAATCGGCAAAGTCAGTATGAGGGGAAATCGGCTAACTTAGCATAAAGGAGATCGGCAAAATCAAATTAAAGGAAGTTCTTCATTGATAATGGGATTTCTTACATCAAAGAGCTGATTGCCCTCAAAAGGAAGAACCAGGGGGCCATTGCCCCATCTACCTACGATCTATGCTCAAGACTCTATCTGTCAGCCGCGCCCTGTTCATTCGCCGTCGTCGTGACCGTCGGCACTACTCCCAGCCAGACTCGTGTCGGCGCTGCCGCGGCCTGGCGGCGAGCCTCGTTGTCCTCATCCTCCTCGTCGCGCGTCGTCCGTGGCCCCGCAAGGGCTAAGGTCCCGGCCAAGGGCGAAAGCGCTTGGCCGGCGGCTCGTCGGAGGAGTGTCGTCCTCATCCTCTTCCTCCTCCTCCTCCTCCTCGAAGGAGGTGAAGTCGTCCGGGAAGCGATTGCGCTCTCCTCCTCCGTTTCCCCGTCGGCGAGGAAGGGAGGTCCTCTCCGTCAGTCGAGGACTTGTCGTCTCGGACCAGACGGAGAAATCGTGGTGGCCTCGTCCCCGTCTTCTGGGGGCGCGGCGAATGTGGTCCTCCATTGGGACCCACTCCGGCGTCGGCGCGCGGAGAGGATTGGACGGAAAGACCCGATGAAGCGGAGGAGGAAGAAGAAGAAGAAGACATGGTGGCATAGGAGGGCTTTTGGAGTGCTAGTGCGAAGGGGAACTGCAGGAGCGGCTAAATAAAAGGAGATATAGTGGAGATTTAATGCTCAAGCGAGTTTCGAGATGTGGTGCCAAAGCATAAAATCTTGCAAGAGAAGTTGAAGGCAAGGCATCATGATGAAGAATACGTGACGGTTCCGCTGCCACGACATGACCTTCGAAGGAAAATGAGGTGGTTTTGAAATTATCATTGCCAAAACCGGGGGCATGTGTTATCACCGGATTTTGGCCAAATCGGGAGATGGGCGTAAGTGAAGATGGGCTTGAAGGATATACGCGTGGAGCATCTTTAAGCGGCCTTGCACGAAGTTTGGGCTAGATTGCCCATGTATCTGTAAACATAGTAGATTGCATCTTAGTTTAGAATTAAAAGATAGAGTTTAACCCGTGCACGGTTACGCCCGCATTAGAAAGTCCCTTGGACTATAAATATGTATCTAGGGTTATCGAGAAAGGAGGACAATCACGTTCACAACAAACACAAACCGGGCGCATCGCCACCCTTCTCGAGTTTCTTAGGGTAAGCATCATGCGCCTAGATCGCATCTTGCGATCTAAGATCTACGTTATTCGTTTACCTTGTGTTGCTCGTCCTGAAGCGTTGATGGCGAGTAGCACTATTTATCATAGATGTTTTGGGGCTTGCATGGATGCTTTTCTCGTGCATATTTGCTTAGCTATGCCGTCCCTCGATATCTAGCTGCCCTTATACCTATCTAGGTGTAGGGCAGCACCTTGCTTGTTCGCTATTTAGTAGATCCAATCAGTATAGTTGCTCCTTGATTCTTCAAGGATTGGTTTAATATTCTGTATGGTTAGGCCTTGCAAACGGGTTGAACGATCCATAGTGCGTTAGGTGTGGTTTGTTAGTCCTAAGAGGATGTTCAGGAATTAACTTAATGTTGGTTTTTAGGCCTCTTTTAGGTTAGTTTTCCATATCTTTCGTGTCTATTAGGCTCACTACGCGTAGGATGTTCCAATCATGCGGTGAAAACCCTAAGCTTCGTAGGTGGTTTAACTATATTGATCAAGCAGGGCCCCATGTCATCGTTATCCCGACGAAATCATGGGCGATCACTACAGAAAAGTTGCCATGGTCGACGAAGTTGAAGTCGCGCCGTGGTTGGTGGTGTACCATGGCCGACGATTTTGGTCCCTCCGTGTGGTGCATGTCAAAACTTTTTTTTCTCGTTTTTGAGGCCACCTAGCCCGACGAGCGGCAAAACGTGTGGCGTATGGTGGCCGGGACGTGGTGCATCTCGAAATCTCGGGTTCGCCGGCCGAGTCAACGCAAATCCGCACCGCCGAGGGATGTAGGGCCCAGATGGCAGCCTCTCTGGCATTGTTTTTTTCTAGATCGCGCCATCTCGTTCCACGTTCTCCGATCGAGCCGTTTACGATGCAGGATCATGGGTCCCGCATGTCATCCTCTATGAACCAAAATTCTTTCTATTCTTGGATTTTTTGACCCCAGATTTCTGGCCTTCCTTTTCTTTTGATCCCTGCCTTGAAAGCGTTGAGACCGCTGCTGCTAAATGGGACCCGCATGTCATCCTCTATGTGCAATCGACTTTCTTTGCTTGGAGTTTTTTTTGGCACCTCAAATTTGGTCACTTGCCTTTTCTTTCGATCCCCTGCCGCCTCTCAAGCGGTGATACCGCTGCTGCTGGGACCCGCATGTCATCCTCTATGTACTATAAAACTTTTTTTCTTGAATTATTTTTGGCACCTCATATTTGGTCACTTACCTTTTTCTTTCGATCCCCTGCCTCTCAAACGGTGATACCGCTGCTCTAATGGGACCCGCATGTCATCCTCTATGTACTATAAAACTTTCTTTTCTTGGATTTTTTTGGCACCTCATATTTGGTCACTTGACTTTTTCTTTCGATCCCTTGCTGCCTCTCAAACGGTGATACCTGCTTGCTAAATGGGACCCGCATGTCATCCTCTATGTACTATAAAACTTTCTTTTCTTGGATTTTTGGCACCTCATATTTGGTCACTTGACTTTTTCTTTCGATCTGCTGCCTCTCAAACAGTGATGTGCTGCTAAATGGGACCCGCATGTCATCCTCTATGTACTATAAAACTTTCTTTTCTTGGATTTTTTTGGCACCTCATATTTGGTCACTTGACTTTTTCTTTCGATCCCTGCTGCCTCTCAAGCAGTGATACCGCTGCTGCTAAATGGGACCCGCATGTCATCCACTATGTACTTAAACCTTTCTTTTCTTGGATTTTTTTGGCACCTCATATTTGGTAACTTGACTTTTCTTTCGATCCCCTTCTGCCTCTCAAACGGTGATACAGCTGCCGCTAAATGGGACCCGCATGTCATCCTCTATGTACTATAAAACTTTCATTTTTTGGAGTTTTTTTTGCCCCTCATATTTGGTCACTTGACTTTTTCTTTCGATCCCCTGCCGCCTCTCAAACGAGACCGCTGCGGCTAAATGGGACCCGCATGTCATCCTCTATGAGCAATCAACTTTCTTTTCTTGGAGTTTTTTTGGCACCTCATATTTGGTAACTTGACTTTTCTTTCGATCTCATGCCACGTTTGAAACGTTGAGGTACTGCTTGGTGGACCCGCATGTCATCCTCTGTGTGCTATAAAAGTTTCCTTTTGTTTTTTTCACCCTCGATTTTTGCCTTGCCTTTTCTTTTGATCCCCTGCCCTTTGAAACGTTGAGTAAGTTGTTGGTTCAAGGGACCCGCATGTCATCCTCTATGTCCATCAACTTTCTTTTTCTTGGATTTTTTTTCACCCTAATTACTAGCTACTTTCTTTTTCTTTTGATCTCAAGCCGCATTACAAACATTTTACGACCTGCTGCAAATGGGACCCACATGTCATCCTCTATGTACAATAAATCTTGGATTATTTTTGGCTCGATATTTGGTCACTTGCCTTTTTCTTCGATCTCATGCCGCCTTTGAAAACGTTGAGTAGTGCTGGCTCATGGGTCCCGCATGTCATCCTCTCTGAACAATAAAAGTTTCCTTCTTGGAGTTATTTTTTACCCTAATTTCGGCTATTTGCCTTTTTCTTTTGATCCTGCCGTTGAACGATGAGGGCTGTTGGCGGGTCGGTCCCATGTCATCCTCTATGAACAATAAAAGTTTCCTTTGGTGGATTTATTTTTGACCCCTAATTAATTTATGGCTATTTCCTTTATTTTCTTTTGATCCCCTGCCGCCTTGGAATTGTTGAGAATCTGCTTGCTTCATTTTCTTTTGGTCTGTGCCGCCTTGGAAGCGTTGAGACCATTGCTACAAAATGGGACCCGCATGTCATCCTCTATGTACAATAAAGTTTCTTTTCTTGGATTATTTTTTGTCTGATATTATGTCACTTGCCTTTTCTTCGATCTCATGCCGACTTTGAAACGTTGAGGATCTTTCACTCATGGGTCCCGTATGTCATCCTCTCAGAGCGATAAATGTTTTCTTTTCTAGTATTTTTTTACCAACTGAATTTTGGCTTTTTTTATTTCGATCCCTGCCGCTTTGAAACGTTGACTCATGGCTCATGGGTCCCCGATGTCATCCTCCCGTAAAAGAAACATGTGATATTTTATTTTGCAGACAATAAACGTTGTATTTCGCTCCGAGCTATTGCAAACGGATAAATTAAATCTTTATATCTACATAAACAAACTTATATGTTGAATCTCCTTGTTTTTGTTTTTACGAAGCATAGGACTTTCCTTTTTTTTTTTGAGAAAAATCCGACCTTCCTGTTTGGAGTGGGCTGAAATTGTATGCGAGTCAAAAGGCCCGGCGGTATAGTTCGAAGGCCCAGGATGTCCAGGATCAGCCCAATTAAAATCTTTCTTTTCTTGGATTTTTCACACCCTGATTTCTGGCTACTTCATTTTCTTTCTATCTGTGCCGCCTTGGAAGCGTTGAGACCGCTGCTACAAAATGGGACCCGCATGTCATCCACTATGTACAATAAAGTTTCTTTTCTTGGATTATTTTTGGCTCCTGATATTATGTCACTTGACTTTTTCTTTCCAATCTCATGCCGATTTGAAACGTTGAGGAAGCTAACTGGCTCATGGGTCCCGCATGTCATCCTCTATGAACAATAAAGATTTTCTTTGTTGGATTTATTTTTTTCCCTAATTTCTGGCTATTTGTCTTTTTCTTTTGATCCCTTTGCCCCTTTGATACGATGACGCAGCTGGCCAGTCGGTCCCACATGTCATCCTCTATGAACAATAAAAGTTTCCTTTGATGGATTTATATTTTACCCTAATTAATTTCGGCTATTTCCTTTTTTATTTGATCCCTGCCGCCTTGAAATAGTTGAGGATGCTCTGCCTCATGGGTCCCGCATGTCATCCTCTCAGAGAGGTAAATGTTTCTTTTCTTGAATTTGTTTACCAACTGATTTTTGGCTTATTTTTTCTTTCGATCTCCTGCCACCTTTAAAACGTTGACGACGCTGCTGGCTCATGGGTCCCCAATGTCAGCCTCCCCATACTGCAAATCCTCTTTCTGCCAAGGTTGTATTTCTAGATAGATAAGGTGGATTCGAATCTGCCATGGTTCAGGCAGCTCAGGTAAGCCTTCTTGCACTAATTAATGGAAGTAGTGTATCGCAAGGTCAAGACATGTGGCTCGGTGTAATGAATCTATATGAATCATGTTGTGGGTTCAATCGGATAGTTCTCTAACAGGTCAGCCAAAATAGAAATTAAGTTTTTTTCTAAAAGGGAAATGCAAATTAAGATGAACACAAACATTAGTTATCATAATAGCTGATCATACATACATACTTGCTAAGAGCAAAAGCTTGCCAGAGTTTTACCACCCATACAATTAATTAGCAGTTCAGATAAGATAACCTTATATAAGTATAACTACAAATGCATTTGCTAAGGGCTCATGGGACAACAGAACTAGACAACCGCGAACTTTATGACCAGCATGTCACAGCGGCATCGAAAGATCTTGACCTTCAACTTTGATCCAATGCGAAGTTTGGCACCGTCAATGAACTTTTTCCACCAGCAAAGCGGCCATCTGTGGGACTGACGGAGTACCGTCCCTCCACGGTGAGACCTTCACTCTCCATGACGAGGATATCTTGCCCCTTCGGCCAGCATTGAGATCCTTGGAGATACTTTTAGGCAATTTCGATTCAAAGCAAGAGATACCACCAAAAATTAGTCAATGGCACCAATGCAATGAACCATGTGAGACTTTGACCAGAGAAGACATCAAGATAAGAGCAGTTATGTTGTCATATACTCACGAACATAGCCTTGAATGCGTCTGGTCACCACACGGTGGCCAAGATGAGCTGAGACCTGGTGATCTGGTGGGGCGGAGTGCATGAGCCTGGGGCTGGTACACGAGCAGTGCGATACGGGAGGCTGGGCGGGTGCGATCGCGGTGCCTCTAGAGGAACCGGTCGATCATTGGGCAGGTGCAGTAAACGGTGCAGCTAAGAGGAACCGATGCGATGGGAGGCTTCTGGGCATGTGTAGTATATGGGGCCTCTACAGGACCAATGCTGATGTAGGGGACTGCTGGGTAGATGCAGTTAAGCTGGTACAGGAACCGGTGCTGATGCGGGAGAGTGGGAAGCCGGTGCCGGTGCTGGTGTTGTTGCCCTTTGTGACATCCGCTCCTGTTCCGTCAGGGGATCTGCTTTGATCATGTTAAACCCAGCAAGCTAGAACAGAGGGAATGGTTTAGAACAACGCTCAGAATGCAGTTATCAAAAGATATGAGTAGAAAAAAATTACATATATTATATATTTGGAAAGTGTCTCCAACTGCATAGCAGTTACGTTATATCTGCCCGTTTGAGTTTCGATCCTCGCTCGTCGCCCTTCTTCAGACCGTAGTCAAAAGCAAACTTTCTCCAATCATGTCCATACAAATATGTGATGGCTGCGTCTTGTAGACATACACCTCATAGACCGTGTAGGTTTTCATCAATTTGCCATTGCCATGCATAGTGAAAGATCCTTCATGCGGACACATCTGGTTAATCATTGGACGAAGTTCACAAGGTACAGTCTGCATGTGAAAATTGATACAAATGTAAGAAGCAGGAAGACTAAAAACAAGACTTTACTATATGCCAATTCATGCTAAACCACTGAGAATACATACCTGTAACTCTGTGAAGGAGCTACTAGAAAGGTAGATAGAGCCATAGGAGGTGTTATATGCGGGGTATGTACATGGGCCCGCCATATTCCCGCAAGCTCGGCATCGGGATGGTGAAGGAAACATGGGAGGTACTACTGGTGCGTAGCGCTGAACGTAAGTGGAAGAATTAGGTTGTGTAAAGTGCATAGTTCAGAGCAATGCAAATGTTGACAAGCAAGTGCATAACACTATGTTACAAACTGAAAAGTGAAAAATTAGTGTATGATGAATATAAGCATGCTAATTTGGTGTTTCCGAATTCCAAAAAGCATTAGACAGAGCCGGTGATAATATCGGACATAAATCATGGCATGTATATGTGGCTTAAGAAAATATACCGAACCCTTGGATGGTTACGGCCCGGCTGATCCTTGGACTTGAGCTTATATAAGCATCAGGAAGGTGGGGACGACAGTAGGTGGCAGCCTCTGGAATGCCTCATCAGCAGAGTTGCAATCCTTTTGACCAATGAAGGCTTAGCGTTTCGTCTGCATATAAAAATTGAAGAGCAACAGACATCAGGAGTGATATATAAAATGAATCTATGAGACACTGATTATAGTGTTGGATGTAAGTGGAAGAATAGGTGTGTGTGTTTATGAACTATTGGTAAGCATTAGACAAAGCCGGCAATAAACAGACAAAAATCAAATCATGTATGAGGATTAAGAAAATATGCCCTTCTCTGAAGGGTACCACCCAGCTGGCCCGTGGCCTTGTGCTTGAGGAGGTTTTCAGAAGATGGTGGCAACACCATCGTCTTCACAGCAGCCTCATCGGGATCATTTTTTATCCATTTGAGTAGAGGAACAGAAGTTTCATCCTGCATATGAATAGCAACAGAACTCATCATTGATATTTAATAAATCTATGAGATAGACCGATGCAAATAGTGCGGGGTGTAAGTGGAAGAATAGGGTTGTGCATAGAGAACAGTTGACAACAATGCAAATGATTACAAAAGAAGCCAATGGAAATCAACAGTTTATATCTTGGATGAGACAGACTGAAAAGTGAAAAATTAGTGTATGATGATTGTAAGCAAACGCAGTGTTTCTGAACTTTTGGTAAGCATTAGACAAAGCCAACAGTAATTAAACAGATAATAATGAAATCATGTATGTGGATTAAGAAAATATACCAGATTCATTAAAAGGTCACCACAGATGGCCCATGGCCTCGTGCTTGTAGAGGTTTTCGGAAGATGGTGCACCATCGTCCTCACAGCAGCCTCATTAGCCCCATTTTGCATCCACTTGAGTAAAGGCGCGAGATTTGACTGCATAAGAATGGGAACGGATCTCGAGCGGTGATATTGAATGACTGAGACAGTGATGCATATAGTGCTAGATGTAAGTGGAAGGGTATGTCCGTGTATGGACAACAGTTCACAACAATGCAAGGGTGTGTTCGGTTCTGAAACAGCGTGGAATGGAATGGAATGGTTCCATTTCGGAGGAATGGAATGGTTACATTTTTGTTCGGTTGGGAAAAATGGAGAGCAGAAGATCGAGGTTAAACTAACCAATTATCTCAAAATTGTAATTAACAATTGCAAATGACATTTAATCTCAAAGTCGTAATTAACAACGCCTAATGGTGCTCTTTTAATCTAAAAATCGAAATTAACATCATTTTATGTTGGGTTAGGGGAACTGGAGTAGATGAACATTACTGTATGATGATTGTAAGCAAACGAATTTGGTGTTTCTAAACTTTTGGCTTCGAGATCTTATGGGTTTCAACTCTAGCCTACCCCAACTTGTTTGGGAGAAAGGCTTGGTTGTTGTTGTTGTTTGTTGTAAACTTTTGGCAAGCATAGAAAAAACAGACAATAAGCAGAGAAAAATCAAGGCATGTTTGTGGATTAAGAAAATATACCATATTCATTAAAAGATCACCCAGCTGGTGCGTGGCCTTGTGCTTGTAGAGGCATTTAGAAGATGGGGCGGCATCAACATACTGGCAGCCTGATCAGCCGCAGTTTTGATCTTCCTTTTGAGTAAAGGCCCTAAAGTTTCAGTCTGCATATGAATAGCAAAACAAAAGGCAGACCTCAGCAGTGATATTGAATTACTGTATGAGATAGACTGATGCATATAGTGGATGCTCTTAGCCTTTTGCAGCGTGAACACTAGCTATGGAGAGACAAAAAAACTAGTTAACTCAGCTTTGTCTAGATATGAATGTACTACCACCATCCAAAAGCTTAAGCCTTATTTATTTTTGAGAAATCAAAACAAGCAAAGTTTGACCAAAATTTTAGAACATTCTATCAACAAATATAATACTGTGTAGATACCGTAGGAAAATATATTTTATTATCTATTTAATGATATTAATTTTGTATTTTGCATGTTACTGATTTTTGGTAAAAGCTTAGTCAAACATGGTATAGTTTGACTTTCTAAAAATAATATAAGCCCAAAGCTTTGGGATGGAGGCCGTAGTATCTAGAGCTAAAACACATCTAGATACATCCGTATCTACGAGATAGTTGAGTCAATTAATTTGGATGTGAGGAGTATCGATTCAGGACTACATCATGGTAAGTTGGTTTAAAAAAATACCTGGGCGGTCCTTGGCTCGGCGTGGCATTTCGCTTGTGCTGCTGGATCGGGCCATGCTCCTGCCGCAGGTGGGGCTATTCTCGTTCCCCATAGCCTCGGCACGGAACCTGGAGGTACCAACCTGATACAGAGAATATAGAGCATGGTGTCACAGAGGCTTTACGCACAAACAGGCTGAAGACATGTGCTACTTTAAGCATATTCGAGAACAGGAACAGATTGAGGATGCGGAGACAGAGAGACACTTAAAAGGTAAAGAGTGGATAAGCAAACGGAGTACCTGCTTCGCGGGGCTGGGGCTCGAGCTCGACCAGCCCCACATGCGTGGTGGCCTTACGCTCCATTGCCCCCACCGCCGAGGTCTTACCTTTCTGGTGACAAAAGATACAGTGAGGATCAGCAGAAACTACAAAGGTTGCAAATGTCGACAAATAAAGGAAGAACACCCCAATCCAAGCAAAGGTAGCCCCCGCCCCACACCCCCATCAATCACTCCCAGCTCGAGGGTGACCAGAAAGACACCCCTTTGCCCAGAATAGGAAAGAGATCATAAGATATCGAGGAGAGGAAAAAGAACCGATCTCGAGAAGGAGAGAACATTACTAGTCCTACCTAATCCGCTTGGGCTAGATGCAGCTTGCCCCTCCAAGCTGGATGCTGGACGGTGGGCGAAAGGAGGGGATCGAGCTGGGCTTGCATCCGTCGGCAATCGGCACTCGATCGGGAGAGAAGGGGTGCTACATAAGGAGGGGTAACATATTTTATTACACGGTGAACTTACCGATGTGACTAGTCATTACATGTCTCACCGAAACTAGGGCCCATAGTGTGGCACCCAAATTTACTTGAAGCTGCCGGCGGGGCACGTGGCGCGTCAAGAAACCCCGAATTGTAGCGGGGAAATGAAACATTTCACAAAAATTCGAAATTCAAGCACACCGCCACCAAGCACGCGGCTGTTCCTTCCTCTTCCTCGGTTCCTCCCCTATCCGAAAAAACCCCAAATCCCAAGCTCAAACCAAAAAAAAAACAAATCCCACTGCCGCCATGCATGTCCTCGTTAACCCGCGGAAATCGTTCCGGGACGATGCGGACCACCCGCCCCGAGATCCAGAATTCCGTCCACCTCGAGGCCTTGCGTCTTGTCTCGCGCGACGGCTTGAGGCGCGAAGAGGAAGTTCCGCGGAAAGTGCTCATAACCGTGGTAAGCTCACCGGCGTCGTATCCCAGAGGAACTGGTCAAAGCTTTGCTATTCGCCACACAAAAAAAATTGCGGGCAAGATGGTCAAGCTTCGTCGATGGCTTGCCGCGAGCTTGGAGTCCAGAGTCAATAAACTAGCTGCTCGAGGACTTGGGCGGTTTACACGGATTCATATTAACGACTCAAGTTTGTTAGTCTAGTTAACAAATGCATCTAGATACATCCATATCTAGACAAAATTGAGTCAATTAATATGAATCGAAGGGAGTACCTGAAAGTGTTTCATGCTACCAACTAATGCGCTGGCAGGAATCGCTGTAGAAGTAATTGTGCTACTACTTGTACGATGAACTGATTGTGTGGGTGTCGAATTTTGCAACGCGATCATCCACTGAATGCTTAATCTAGCGCCAAAGGCGTACAAATCATAACATACTACAGCACCAGAACATAAAAGTACGAATCATAAAGTAGCTCAACATTTTGCATCAGGGCTGGGTGGTCCTGAGACTACCAGGACGCCCCTTGATGATCTCCGGGTGTGCATCCTCTTCAACGCAAAGCTGTGTACTCGGTCCACGGCCTCCTGTGGGCTGGATAATCTCAGGTGCGGGACCTTCGTCTATGAGAGGCTCGTCATCGGTACCATCCACAGGTGCATCGGGCTGGGTGGTCTTGAGACTACCCGGACGCCGTGATGATCTCCGGGCGTGCATCCACTTCAACGCAAAGCTGTGTACTCGGTCCACGGCCTCCTTCTGTAGGCTATCTCAGGTGCGGGACCTTCGTCTATGAAAGGCTCGTCATCGGTACCATCCACAGGTGCATCAAACTGAGATTCATCTTCAAATCTCCCATCAAACTGAGAGACCTCTTTAACTCTATGCTATGCAATTAGTACATCAACCGATTAGACAAACATCTAAGGGATGCAACTTTGAACAAATGCCGTTTTACATTTTACCTTCTCATCGGGCAAACATGTCCCGAGCTGAAACCGTTTCTAAGCGCTTTTTCTCTCCTTCCGTCCATCCATCTGCAACAAGTTAAATTTGAGTACAGAACCTTGCACAGCAATGCAAACTATTGATTGAAACAGCGGCGGCATCAATATAAATAATTAACTACATATGCCAGCACACATACAGTGTGAGCAAGATCTGCTTCTCCTGCTAAAGGATCATTATATGGTTCACCATGCTAAACCCGCCTAACATATGTGCGGTCCATCCCAAAAATGTGTAAATGATCTGCCACTACAAGGTGAGGCCTCTTCTCACCATTCATACATGTGCAGCGCGGGCAATACACGTCCAGTTGTGACCATCATGAGCTCTAATAAACCCCATAAAGGGTTGAACACCATTTATATATGAAGGGGAACATAAGTGTCCATGCGGTATCCAAGTTCTGTCCATCTGTTTAATTATGAGATACAGTGGTTGGTGATTAATTTAAGGCGAAGTAGGAAATGTATATCCATCGAGTACAAAACTATACTACATGATTATGCATTTCAGCAATCATGTCGAGTACAAAACAAAAAATGCCCATCGACATTTTAGCAAACAGATCGTGTACAAAACTCTGCCATGGCATTTCAAAATTAACGGATCGAGTGCAGAACTGACTCTATATGCCCACGCAAATGAACAAATTGATCGATGAAAAATCGAGCGGAAAACTATAAAGTGCCAATTAGTTCGAGCATACGACGATTTTTTTAGCAGCATCAGAAAATATAAATCGTTAGGCTTGTCTTGCCCGATACATGATTGAGCTAGAGATAGCAGCCCTACCGTGGATCAACTTGACCGCCGGTGCGTCTCGAGAAGAACGACGGGGAGGGAAGCTTCTTCTTCGCACGGACGGGACGGGGAGGGGAAGCTCTTCGCACGGACGGGGATAAGTTGTGTACGGGTGGGTGGGGGTCATGCGGCCGGGCCGCCGGGGTGATAATTAAGGTCGGTAGGTGGCGTTTAATGGAGTTGCGTGTGTAATTTGCCGTGCACAAGGTTGAGGAATAGGCGGTTCCCTTTGCCGCGCGCACAATTCAAACTATCCCGCCCATGTAGTTTAAATTCGCCATATTTTCGTTAAATCGACATAAAGTCATGTGAGTGGGGGAAAATTAGCAAAGTTGCTTGAAAAATAGTAAAACTCTGGAATGATCCTTTAAATATGCTCTACTTCGTGTGAAAATCGGGGTGTGGAAGCATGTTGAGTTGTTTTATTTGTACTTTCTTCATTAAAACTCCCATTTTATGCACTTTGGATGGAAAGAAATCATTTGTACATAAATTTTGACAACGCCATTTGCAAACACTAATTGTTTACATGCCAAGATGCACCCATCCACCAAATATATATGTGGCAAAAGTTTATCACAATCTAGCAGATATGCATAATTAGTGAGGGACCCCTTTTGATTTTGTGCAATTTCCACTAATTAGGTAGAGATAGAGAAGGGTTAATTAATTAGGCCATGTTAGGGGTTATGTGTTTTAGATTAGGTTGTGTGGATTCAAATACAACTTCTTTATTTGTGTGCTATGATTAATCAAAACTAGATCGATCATGCGCACACATTATTAGAGGCGCATGCCTTTGCGCACAAAGTGCATGTGTGTGTTGTTGGCCCCTGTGAGAGAGAGAGAGAGAGAGAGAGAGATAGGGTAGAGAGAGCTACATACGAGAAAGCGATTGAAATCCCCAAATTAAACACATATATATGCATGGCACATTTAATTTAATTAGAGGACCGCGAGGCACCCCTGGCCTGCTTGATGCATAATTAAGTGTCATTGGCCTATATATATAGGGTTTAGGGTTTAGGGTTAGGAGGTTAGGGTTTAGGGTTTAATGTTTATGGTGTTTAGGGTTTAGGGATTAGGGATTAGGGTTTATTTAGGGTTTAAGGTTTAGGGATCATCGATCGAGTGCGCACACACATTATTAGAGGCACACGCGCCTTTGCGCATAAAGTGCATGCGTATATGTGTGTGTTTTTTGGCCACCAACGACATATAGATGATCGAGAGAGAGATTGAAATCCCCCAAGAATATGTTCAAATATATATTAAAATATATGCACGAATTAATGCATGCATGGTAGGCCATGCATGCACACTAATTATATATATATTATGAGGAAACTTAATCAAATGTGTTTTCATTCGAGAGAACTTGTCAAAATTCAAGTTAATTAATTTATCATCGATAATTATATAATTAATTAATGAATCTCAGGAGATGTTATACAACATATGATCGATATAGGCCATGTATATATTAATTGGTTTTAATCTACCGTTTTTGCTAGCTAGCTGCATGCTATATATAGAGCATGTTTTTATTAGATCGGGTTATAGCTAGTATAGTTTAGGGTTATGTGTTTTAATTAACTAGGGTTTGATTAGCTAGGGGTTAGTTATATATATATGGTTTTAGGGTTAATGCATGTCATATTTAATTTAACTAGAGGACCGCGAGGCACCCCTGGCCTGCTTGATGCACAATTAAGTGTCGTTGGCCTATATATATAGGGTTTAATTAGGGTTTAGGGTTAGCTAGCTGGGTTTAGGGTTTAGTGTTTTGGGTGTTTAGCTAGGGTCTAGGGTTTAGGGTTTAGTGTTTACTGTGTTTAGAGGGTCTAGGGTTTAGTGTTTAGGGTGTTTAGGGTCTAGGGTTTAGGGTCTAGTGTTTAGGGTCTATGGTTTAGGGTTTAATTAGTGTTTAGGGTGTTTAGGGTTTAGGGTTTAGTGTTTACGGTGTTTAGGGTCTAGGGTTTAGGGTTTAGTGTTTAGGGTCTAGGGTTTAGGGTTTAATTAGTGTTTAGGGTGTTTATAGGGTTTAGGGTTTAGGGTTTAGGGTTTTAGGGTTTAGGGTTTAGGGTTTAGGGTTTAGGGTTTAGGGTTTATGGTTTAGGGTTTACGGTGTTTAGGGTCTAGGGTTTAGGGTTTAGTGTTTAGGGTGTTTAGGGTCTAGGGTTTAGTGTGTTTAGGGTGTTTAGGGTTTAGGGGATTAGGGATTAGGGTTTTAGGGTTGTTTAAGGTTTAGGGATCATCGATCGAGTGCGCACACACACATTATTAGAGGCACCCACGCCTTTACGCATCAAGTGCATGCGTATATATGTGTGTTTTTTGGGCCACCAACGATATATAGATGATCGAGAGAGAGAGAGAGATTGAAATCCCCAAGAATATGTTCAAATATACATTAAAATATATGCACGAATGCATTGTAGGCCATGCATGCACACTAATTATATATATATTATGAGGCAACTTAATCAAATGTGTTTTCATTCGAGAGAACTTGTCAAAGTTCAAGTTAATTAATTTATCACGATAATTATATAATTAATTAATGATTCTCAGGGATATGTTATACAACATGATCGATATAGGCCATGTATATTTTAATTGGTGTTAATCTACGGTTTGCTAGCTAGCTGCTATATATAGAGCATGTTTTTATTAGATCGGGTTATATCTAGTATAGTTTAGGGTTATGTGTTTTAATTAAGTAGGGTTGATTAGCTAGGGTTAGTTACATATATATGGTTTAGGGTTAATGCATGGCACATTTAATTTTATTAGAGGATCGCGAGGCACCCATGACCCGCTCGATCGATGCACAATTAAGTGTCGTTGGCCTATACATAGGGTTTAATTGGGGTTTAGGATTAGCTAGGGTTTAGGGTTAGGGTTAGGGTTAGGGTACGTTTAGGGTTAATGCATGTCACATTTAATTTAACTAGAGGACCGCGAGGCACCCCTGGCCTGCTTGATGCACAATTAAGTGTCGTTGGCCTATATATATAGGGTTTAATTAGGGTTTAGGGTTAGCTAGCTGGGTTTAGGGTTTAGTGTTTGGGTGTTTAGCTAGGGTCTAGGGTTTAGGGTTTAGTGTTTATGGTGTTTAGAGGGTCTAGGGTTTAGTGTTTAGGGTGTTTAGGGTCTAGGGTTTAGGGTCTAGTGTTTAGGGTCTATGGTTTAGGGTTTAATTAGTGTTTAGGGTGTTTAGGGTTTAGGGTTTAGTGTTTACGGTGTTTAGGGTCTAGGGTTTAGGGTTTAGTGTTTAGGGTCTAGGGTTTAGGGTTTAATTAGTGTTTAGGGTGTTTATAGGGTTTAGGGTTTAGGGTTTAGGGTTTAGGGTTTTAGGGTTTAGGGTTTAGGGTTTAGGGTTTAGGGTTTAGGGTTTACGGTGTTTAGGGTCTAGGGTTTAGGGTTTAGTGTTTGGGTGTTTAGGGTCTAGGGTTTAGTGTGTTTAGGGTGTTTAGGGTTTAGGGGATTAGGGATTAGGGTTTTAGGGTTGTTTAAGGTTTAGGGATCATCGATCGAGTGCGCACACACATTATTAGAGGCACCCGCGCCTTTACGCATCAAGTGCATGCGTATATATGTGTGTTTTTTGGGCCACCAACGATATATAGATGATCGAGAGAGAGAGATTGAAATCCCCAAGAATATGTTCAAATATACATTAAAATATATGCACGAATGCATTGTAGGCCATGCATATGCACACTAATTATATATATATTATGAGGCAACTTAATCAAATGTGTTTTCATTCGAGAGAACTTGTCAAAGTTCAAGTTAATTAATTTATCACGATAATTATATAATTAATTAATGATTCTCGAGGATATGTTATACAACATGATCGATATAGGCCATGTATATTTTAATTGGTGTTAATCTACGGTTTGCTAGCTAGCTGCTATATATAGAGCATGTTTTTATTAGATCGGGTTATAGCTAGCTAGTATAGTTTAGGGTTATGTGTTTTAATTAAGTAGGGTTGATTAGCTAGGGTTAGTTACATATATATGGTTTAGGGTTAATGCATGGCACATTTAATTTTATTAGAGGATCACGAGGCACCCATGACCCGCTCGATCGATGCACAATTAAGTGTCGTTGGCCTATACATAGGGTTTAATTGGGGTTTAGGATTAGCTAGGGTTTAGGGTTAGGGTTAGGGTACGTTTAGGGTCTAGGGTTTAGGGTTTAGTGTTTAGGGTGTTTAGGGTTTAGGGATTAGGGATTTAAGGTTTAGGGTTGTTTAAGGTTTAGGGATCATCGATCGAGTGCGCACACACATTATTAGAGGCACCCGCGCCTTACGCATAAATTGCATGCATATATATGTGTGTTTTTTGGGCCACCAACGATATATAGATGATCGAGAGAGAGAGAGATTGAAATCCCCAAGAATATGTTCAAATATACATTAAAATATATGCACGAATGCATTGTAGGCCATGCATGCACACTAATTATATATATATTATGAGGCAACTTAATCAAATGTGTTTTCATTCGAGAGAACTTGTCAAAGTTCAAGTTAATTAATTTATCACGATAATTATATAATTAATTAATGAATCTCGGGGATATGTTATACAACATGATCGATATAGGCCATGTATATTTTAATTGGTGTTAATCTACGGTTTGCTAGCTAGCTGCTATATATAGAGCATGTTTTTATTAGATCGGGTTATAGCTAGCTAGTATAGTTTAGGGTTATGTGTTTTAATTAAGTAGGGTTGATTAGCTAGGGTTAGTTACATATATATGGTTTAGGGTTAATGCACGACACATTTAATTTTATTAGAGGATCACGAGGCACCCATGACCCGCTCGATCGATGCACAATTAAGTGTCGTTGGCCTATACAGAGGGTTTAATTGGGGTTTAGGATTAGCTAGGGTTTAGGGTTAGGGTTAGGGTTAGGGTTAGGGTATGTTTAGGGTCTAGGGTTTAGGGTTTAGTGTTTAGGGTGTTTAGGGTTTAGGGGATTTAAGGTTTTAGGGTTGTTTAAGGTTTAGGGATCATCGATCGAGTGCGCACACATTATTAGAGGCACCCGCGCCTTTACGCATAAATTGCATGCATATATGTGTGTTTTTGGGCCACCAACGATATATAGATGATCGAGAGAGAGATTGAAATCCCCAAGAATATGTTCAAATATACATTAAAATATATGCACGAATGCATTGTAGGCCATGCATGCACACTAATTATATATATATATTATGAGGCAACTTAATCAAATGTGTTTTCATTCGAGAGAACTTGTCAAAGTTCAAGTTAATTAATTTATCACGATAATTATATAATTAATTAATGAATCTCGGGGATATGTTATACAACATGATCGATATAGGCCATGTATATTTTAATTGGTGTTAATCTACGGTTTGCTAGCTAGCTGCTATATATAGAGCATGTTTTTATTAGATCGGGTTATATCTAGTATAGTTTAGGGTTATGTGTTTTAATTAAGTAGGGTTGATTAGCTAGGGTTAGTTACATATATATGGTTTATGGTTAATGCATGGCACATTTAATTTTATTAGAGGATCGCGAGGCACCCATGACCCGCTCGATCGATGCACAATTAAGTGTCGTTGGCCTATACATAGGGTTTAATTGGGGTTTAGGATTAGCTAGGGTTGAGGGTTAGGGTTAGGGTTAGGGTTAGGGTACGTTTAGGGTCTAGGGTTTAGGGTTTAGTGTTTAGGGTGTTTAGGGTTTAGGGATTAGGGATTTAGGGGTTTAGGGTTGTTTAAGGTTTAGGGATCATCGATCGAGTGCGCACACATTATTAGAGGCACCCGCGCCTTTACGCATAAATTGCATGCATATATATATGTGTGTGTTTTTTGGCCACCAACGATATATAGATGATCGAGAGAGAGAGATTGAAATCCCCAAGAATATGTTCAAATATACATTAAAATATATGCACGAATGCATGGTAGGCCATGCATGCACACTAATTATATATATATTATGAGGCAACTTAATCAAATGTGTTTTCATTCGAGAGAACTTGTCAAAATTAAGTTAATTAATTTATCACGATAATTATATAATTAATTAATGAATCTCAGGGATATGTTATACAACATGATCGATATAGGCCATGTATATATTAATTGGTGTTAATCTACGGTTTGCTAGCTAGTTGCTATATAGAGCATGTTTTTATTAGATCGGGTTATAGCTAGTATAGTTTAGGGTTATGTGTTTTCATTAAGTAGGGTTGATTAGCTATGGTTAGTTACATATATATGGTTTAGGGTTAATGCATGGCACATTTAATTTAATTAGAGGACCGCGAGGCACCCCTGGCCTGCTTGATGCACAATTAAGTGTCGTTGGCCTATATAGGGTTTAATTAGGGTTTAGGGTTAGGGTTAGGGTTTAGGGTCTAGGGTTTAGTGTTTAGGGTGTTTAGGGTTTAGGGATTAGGGATTAGGGTTTCGAGGTTTGTATAAGGTTTAGGGATCATCGATCGAGTGCGCACACATTATTAGAGGCACCCGCGCCTTTGCGCATAAAGTGCATGCGTATAGTTTAGGGTTATTTGTTTTAATTAAGTAGGGTTTGATCAGCTAGGGTTAGTTACATATATATGGTTTAGGGTTAATGCATGGCACATTACATATAGTTTAAATCTCAAGAATGTTTATACATGATAGGCCATATGTGCAAAGGAATTTTTTTCCTCGTGAACTTGTCAAAATTCAAGTTTATCAGTGCCAATGGAAACTAGTCCAAAAAATTACATAGAGGACCAAAAGTACTAGACAATAACTAATAGAACCTGCAACTTTACAAAAAGGACCCCAAAACATATAGAAGAAAATCAATCGAGTCCTTCTCGACCGCACATCAGATCTCTGCTCCGCATCCTTTCCAGCAACTCCGTCGCAGGGGCACCACTTGGGACGGTGTCGCCGGAGTCGCCAGGACGAAGGAGAAGAAGGGCCTCGACAACGGCATATTGGCTCTGAGAGGGTGCTGAAAGTCCAAGATGTGCACGGGCAAGACGGATGACGCCGTCGTATGCCCCGAGCTTGTGAACTTTAGCAGCTTGACTTCCCCATTGGCCAGATCTGAAGCACTGACCAAAGCAAGCCTCACCGTTAGCGCCATCACATTGATGGCACCAGATCGGGGTTTGGCCGGCAAGATCCGCCAGATTCACCATAGGCCAGATCTGAAGCCGATGACGAGATCCCCGACTCCATTGCGCCATTCTGCTCATGGGAAACACTGGATCTAAGCTTACAACAACACTAACTCCCTCGGATCCAAATTAGCTGACTCAACTTTGCTTATCTAAATATGGATGTATCCACACATGTTTTTACTCTAGATACATACACGTCTAAGGAAAGTTGAATCAATTAATTTAGTTCGGAGGGTGTACAATACAGAGAGAAGTCGGCCTCGTCTCGGGCCGGCGAGGGAGGGAGGAGGAGGAGCCGGGGGGTGGGAGAGACTCGAGAGAGAGAGAAGAGGAAGCTCCCGGGAAGAACATTATTTTTGTTGTTCTGCTCGTAGCTTGAAACAAAATTTCGGCCACGCGCCAAATCATCCCGCCGCATCCATTCGAAAATCCCGTGACCGGTTTTACCCTTTTAACCCTGGTCAGGAAGCTACAACCCACCGACCATGGAGGGCTCATTCGGTAACAATGAAATATCTTGCCTAGATCCCGAACCCTCCCCACAGGCCACACCCACCCACCAACCATTCGCCCCATTAGCTCAAAAATACTCTCACACGCCAAAGCTCTGACTCTCTACAGTACTAGATCTGCTTCGCCGCCGGCATACTCCTCCACAGCGTAGCCTTGATCGTGTTGGCTGTCCACCCACCTGATCCGCTCCCCCGCCGCCCTCGTCACCGACGGATGCTTCACCGCCGACCTCGCCACCGGATGCTTCACCGCCGACCAAGCGGATGGATCACCTTCGCCGACCTCGCCACCGACTACCTCCCCAGCGGCTGTATCAACTTCACCGAATACCTTGCCAGCCAACCAGATCCGCTTCACTAGCCCGCTTCTCTTGAAACATGGTCGATTCATCGTCTCCCGCGTTCGCCGCCGCTGGAATGCAAGTTGCCGCCCCCGTCCACCCCGCCAGCTTGGTTAGTACGCTGGCCCGTTAGATCGCGGTGTTTCTTTAGCCATGTTTTGTGTAGTTATTTGCAGATCTCATATGCCGTTAACTTTCTTGATGTGTTGCTTCGCATGAAGTTTGTTTAAATGTTGTACAGTACAAAAGCATTATCCGGTCGCTACCATCCTGTTCATTCTACTGACACCTGTGTGCATCCACATATTTATAGCCTTGTACCCATTCATTTGCTGCCAACTGTTTTTGTACTGCATGCTATTGTCGCACTGCTTTTATAGTCGTGCTATGGGCATTTCAATCTGCTTGTTCTTATACCACGTCATTAGCTCACCGCTAGCTGTTTTCTCGTGTCTGCTATTCTCACACTGCTTTTATAATCATGCTATGTGCATTTCCAATCTGCTTGCTCTTATACCTCGTCTTTAGCTTATATAGTTATTGCTGCGTGCATGTCTGGTCTTTGTATTATCGTAGACTGACTTGTCAATGTTATTTTTCCTTGGGATTGATCATGCGAACCACTTATTAGAACATCCAACATTAACAGCGGGGACGCTAGGTAAGGTTGGAATCTGAGTTCGTGGTTGGTAATTTTGGCAGTTTACTTCCGTTATTATCTATAACCTATATGCATTGTTCCTTATGCAAGAGATTAACACTTGGAACCCTGCCATAGCAATGCCATTCATGCTTTACTATGTTTCTGCCTATTTGATATGCTTGTCTTGGAGAAACTTCGAGGGTGATTTGAACCTGACATTTGGTCATTCTTAATGCCAGTTTACTTTATGTGTAAAACCTTGGCATTACCCTACTCTAAATCTGAATGTCTGAAATTCGTATCTCATGCAAAGCAACATCTAGTTGGTTTTAATGATATCTGGTAACTATTGGCTTATTCATTTGGCAGCTCAAGTTTTTTGTTATTTGAAACCAGCTGACTTGGTCTTAAATGTGATATCTAAACACAGATTAAGGACAATGGAGCAGGAGGATTAGCATTTCACTTGATGGCTGAACCTAAAATGATAGGCATGTTGACCACGACTAGTGCACGCAAGAGAAGGACCTGCAGTGAGCCAGTATGTGCTTAGTACATGCATCTTATCTTATCTTGTGCTTATTTATGCTACATGCTGTTATCTGATCTCTACATTGCGTAATACATGTTTGAATAGTTAATTGTTGTAACTATGTTTACAATGTTACCAGAATGCAGTTTTAATGAAGCAGTCATCATTAGAAGATAGTCGCCAAAAAAGGATCTGTAGCGACCCTGTGCAACATTATGATGTAAGTTTGTGCTTAGTACAAGTTCCATACATGTCTTATTTATGCAACTTGTTATTATCTTATATCTACATTGCATAATAAATGTTTGCATAGTTCATCGTTTAACTATTTTTGCATTATTATCAGAATGCAGTTGTGATGAAGCAATCTTCATTACCAGTGAGGCCCACAAAAAGTTCTGATCTTTCTTCTGATGCATCTTCTCATAGCCGTCAACCTAGACCATTTCTTTCATCAAACAGTAAATATCTCAAGGCTGTACTTTATAAAAGACATGGTATTGCTGCTTTAAGATCTGTAGCTGATATGTTGACAAAGAGTACACAAGATTCAATCAAGGCGATTGCCAAATGTCAACGTGTTATTGATGATGCTAATAGAAGTCCTCAATGATTCTATGTAATTTTTTTATTTGGGCACATTAATTGCCTTGTAATTTTCCTATTTGTTTTATTTGTGTATGTAATTGTGTGTATCATTGAAATCAGATTTTAGGCTCATGAAATTTAATGCAAGTTGACTAGTCAAACAAGTAGGGCCCTACAGCAGATTGGGCCGGCCCACTTACAGTAGTGTGGGACCCACTTTCATTTTGGGCCGGCCCACTTCTTTAGTAGCCGGCCCGGTTACACGATAATGGGCTCCACATGCTTATTGGGCCGGCCACGCTATATGGTGGTCCCACATGGTAAATGGGCCGGCCCTTTAATAGGAAGGTGGGACCCACCTGTGTTTTTGGACCGGCCCACTATCTTGTTGGGCCGGCCCACTTGCTATGATGGTGGACCCCACATACCAAATGGGCCGGCCCACTTTCTATATGGTGGACCCACATACCAAATGGGCGGCCCTTTAATAGGAAGGTGGGACCCGCTTTGTGTTTTGGCTGACCTTATCTTGTTGGGCGGCCACTTTCTATATGGTGGACCCCACATACCAAATGGGCCGACCCATTAACGGGAATGTGGGACCCACTGTGTTTTGGCGCGCCTATCTTGGTGGGCCAGCCATGCTATATGGTGGGCCCAGCACACTAAATGGCCGGCCCTTTAACGAGGAAAGTGGGACCCACATGTTTTTGGCCCGACCCACTATTTTGTTGGCCGGCCCACTTGATATATGGTGGACCCCACGCACTAAATGGGCCGGCCTTTTAAGAGGAAAGTGGGACCCAGTTTTTTGGCCGGCCCACTAGCTTGTTGGGCCGACCCACTTGATATACGGTGGACCCCACACATAAATGGTGACCTTTTAACGGAAAGTGGGACCCACCTGTGTTTTGGCAGCCCACTTGCTTCTTGGGCCGGCCGGTTCTTGTAAGGTGGACCCCACATGTTAAATGGGCCGGCCCATTTAAGTTTTGACTAGTCAACCTTAGAGGTTAGGCCCGGCCCACGTAACTAATGGACCAGCCCAGCTATATAGTTGACCGGTCAAACTATGTCATCTGGCCCGGCCCGCTTAAGACGTGGCAGGCCTCGTGTGGGCCTACCATCTACCACGGGGTTTCAGCCGGTTAACGCCGTTAACTGGCAGTTAACGGCGTCTGCCACGTGTCGGTTGCATGGCGTCAGCAGTCAACGGGCTCCCGAAAACACTTCCCATAACGGTCCGATTTTCCGTGGCGGAAGGCGCCCAAGCGCGACGGACCGAAAAATCGTCGTTGGACTTTGCCTGACGCAGTTTCGACAACGGAACCCATATCGTCGGGTTAGGCCCATAGGCGACGAAAAATGCCCCTTAGTTGACGATTTTGGGACGTTGTCTATCGAACTTTTCTTGTAGTGGATCGGCTCTTTGAGCCGATCAACAGGGCTTTTTGAGCCGATCGGGCTCGTATTTAATGTTTACGTGTCTACCATGCGAGAAGCTAATCGAAGCAATCTAACACCTTCACGACCAGGTATAGGTCGAGTGGCACGCCCTTGCAGCTAGGACGTGTCGGAATATTCACGGGACGACGTCGAGGGACCAGGGCTGACAGTCTTGGAAGCCTCCCGGCTCTTCGTGTTGCTTAACCACTGCTCGCCGGTGGGTTTTGGCAGGCAACACACATTAAGCAATGTGTGTAAAGTAAATAATAGAATTAACCTTGGACAAAACATTGTTGTTTTCTCCCTAGTAGCAACAACACATCTACAATCTTAGAAGTTATTGCCACTCTCTGTTGGGGGGATGACCCCCGGTATGCCAAAGGTATGCCATACCGGATGGTCTCACCCTTCAAGATACCGGTTTAATGTTTCATGCCGGTATAAGAGAATAGAGTTTGGCTAAGTGAAGCTAGGCAGGTATCCCCAAAGGGGTATAGGAACCAGGAAGGAAAGATACGGTGCACCGAGAAGGAAGAACATGCGGCTGGCTGGTCAAAGATTCCGTCAGGAGCTAAAAGACAAGGATGAGCTAACCAAAGTAGCTTGAAGACTAGAAGACAAGGAGGAGGATGACGGTCAAAGCCGGAGGAGCGTCATCCTTCATGTTTAAAGACCAGGCGTCATACGCGATTAAAGTAGCTTTATAAAGTATCTTTGTAAAGTAGTTTGTCTAGTCAAAGATCCCATTAGGGTTTCTTGTTGTAAGCCACCCTCTCCCCTATATAAGGAGAGGGGGCAGCCTCTTTCATGCGCGATCGAAGGGAGAAACCTGTAACCTGTCTCGAGATCAATGAACATGGTGATCTAGAGCGAGTTCGTCCCTGTGTCTTTCTTCTTCTACCTCTGGCCTTGGCCAGGTTCTTGAGGAAAGCATCCGGAAGTTCATCCATCTAGTCACAAACCCTCCCCGATCCTCTAGCGTCCATTCGGCCCCAAGATAAGCCATCCCATGGCATCTGCCTTCTCCACGACGAGTTAGCGCCGTGGGGCATGAAGTGGCGCTTGCTGGAGTTCATATTCGGGCGGGCATCCTCGACATCAACGGCGAGCGCACGGTGTCCGCGCTGCGTGGAAGCATCTACAACATGGACTTCATCAACGATAATGCGGGCTGCTTCGCCAACGGCGGCAAGTTCCCGCAGAACGGCCGCACCATCGAGTTCGGCAGCATCCGCGTCTACCTCGGCACCGTCCCTGTGCGCCAGCGCCTCTCGCCGGTGCGGTGGCGCCGAGATCCGCCAAGATAGCTGTGTCGCGCGCCGCCGGCAGCGTGGAGGTCATGATGGCTGGTGCGGTCAACACCGGCAAGGGAGCTGTGGAAGAAGGAGGCTGAACGTGCGGCATCGACTCGCCCGGCAAAACCACCGCCGGAGCGTGACGCCGGCGTCGCGGGAGCATCGTCGGCACCACCGGCAACACCTCTTCAAGCGGCGATGAACACGGGCCACGCCCATCGCGAGAACATCGACCCGGCAAAGGCTCAGGGAGTGGAGGCCACGCGCAGGCCACCCTTACCGGCGGTGCCGACATCATCCGGGCGCAGCGCAGGCTGAACCTAACCCTACGTGAGTACAATGCTGCCCATGTGGCTTTGTTAGTGCTCATGCTGCTAGGATGCGGAGCAGACAAGGCTCGCAATCTAGATGGGATTTAAAGAAGTTCTTGCCGGCAGAGTGCATCTGTATCTGTGCATCATAGAAAAGCCTAAGTACGGTAGTCGGATAAAACTATAAAAGCGCTAAGCTGCGGTAGCATTATGTGAATCTCTTTCAGGTGACGAGTTGGCAACGGCAGAACGTGTGCAAGAGGCGTTGAAAGTGATTGAGCGACAAAATGCTGAGCAAGCTGGCTAAGGCGAGCAGGCGGTGGCCTCAAATCCGCGTTCAACAAAGAATGCCGGAAGCAAGTCCCAGGGGCAGGCATCGTCCCCCCATCCGGACAAAGAAAGAAAGAATGCACGGCAGATACTTGTGTATGACCAGTTCTTGGGAAAACGAAACGACATCATGATGCCGAGTGAAAAAGCCAAGGGGGCAGATCGGGGCTATGCCAAGGGAGGCTATGCCGGAAACAATCATGCCGGTAGATATGAAACCGGGCAAAATTATCAAGCCGCAAGAGTGGCGTGCGTGGATGAAGAGATGCCACCACCAGGGTACCGGCAGCAAGGGCCGCGGAACTGGAAGAATATGATGAATCAGATTCCGAGGCGGAACGAACAAGAGTCCGCCGGAACCCTTTGGGAGAACGCCTAGGGGAAAGATGTTTGCCAGACCGGGATGCGAGGCACAGGCTGGACAGAGTACGTCTATCTGCAATAGTTGAATGTGAAGGACCTCCTGGTCCAAGGTGTTTTGGCCCTCGGATCATGAGAGAAGAACCACCGGTGCGCAATTTCCAGTTGCCCCGAGACACAAGAACATACGATGGTACGACCAAGCCGGAAGACTGGCTGACAGACTATGTCACAGCAGTTTATGTGGCTGGTGGTGGAGTAAACCGGCGTTGGGCAGTGAGGATCATACCGTCTTACCTTGTGGGTCCTGCGAGGATCTGGCTAAACAACTTGCCGGCAGGAAGCATTAACGGATGGTTGGACTTTGAGGAAGCATTTGTGAACAATTTCAGCAGCACCTACAAGAGGCCAAACCGGCCCCAACAGCTTGCGCTGTGCCAACAGCGTGCAGGAGAAACCAGACCGGGATTATCTCACCCGGTGGAACTCAATGAGAAACACATGTGAAGGAGTGATTGAGGCACAAGCTATCGCTTGGTTCAGTCAAGGATGCCGGAGAGGATCGCCTTTGTGGCAAAGGCTGCAGAGAAGCATGCCCACAACTCTAGCAGAGATGATACAGTGGCAGACAGCTATGCATTGGGAGACCCAATGCGCCGGCATGCAAGCTGAGCCGGAGCAGTCGAATCCGCATCAGCAGCAATACCGGGATCGGAACAGCAAAAGGAGGAGAAGATTTCCCAGATCGAAGATACGCATCGCAGCAAGTTGCTGCCGTGCAAGAAAATTCTGACGCCGCGGATCAGAGACAAAAAACCGGATCGCAGCCGTGGGCGGGTCCTAAGAAGCAGTGGGTAGAAAAGAAACCCTGGGGCCAGAAAAAGACTGGCAGGAACCCGTGAAATACACCATGGAAGCCGCCATGGACCAACCTTGCCGGTGGCACACGCCGAATCCGGATCACCCGTCGAATCACTTGACGAAGGATTGTTCTTGGACCAAGTTCTTGATGCAAAGAGGAGCGGTAAAAGATGCGCAGGCGCCAGGGGGCCCCATGCAGCAACAGCAACAATTACCACCTCCACCACCGCTTACCGGAGCAAACGCCTTACCGGTACAGCCAAACAGGCAGCAGTACCAGCAGGTTAACCGGGTGGAGCAAAACAATGATCAACCACCTCCACCGGCACCTTTAGGCCGGAATGTTTATGAAGACCCACACTTGTGCATGGTTGTCTTTGTCACAGAGCCAATGGACAGGCAAAGCGTGCATCGCCGTTCCATGGAAGTGAACGCCGTGATGCCGGCAGTTCCAAAATACATGCTGTGGTCGGATCAGGAAATCACCTGTCGTTCAAGGATCACCCCAAAGTCATGCCGAATCCGGGTGGATACGCTCTCGTTGTGGACCCAATCATGAAGGGGCCGGAAACTCGAGTAAAATTCAGCAAGGTGCTGATAGACAATGGTAGCAGCATAAACATCATGTACAAGCACACCATGCGTACGCTCGGCATAACAGAAAACATGTTGCAGCCAACTCACACAACTTTCCATGGGATTGTTCCCGGTTTGTCTTGTGCCCCGATAGGAAAAATTCGGGTGGATGTGTCGTTTGGAGGACGCGACAATTGTCGTGTGGAAAACCTTGAGTTTGAGGTGGTGGACTTAGATAGTCCCTACCATGCCTTGTTGGGGAGACCGGCTTTGGCAGCGTTCATGGCATCGACCCACACGGCTTATCTCAAGATGAAGATGCCGGCACCTCGTGGACCACTAACTGTGGTGGGAAACTACAAAGTCTCAATGGAAACAGCGTCTGCCGGATCAAACCTAGCGGAATCGCTGGTGATCGCGGAGGAGAAAAAGAGAATGCAAACTGCTGTTGCGCTGGCTCAGTCTTCAAAGTTGAGCCTAGCGGCAATGAGTGGAAGCTTGGACTCACCGGCATTCAAGCCGACAAATGAGACAAAGAACATTGTGCTGGATCCGGCTTACCCAGAGCGCACCGTCCGTATCGGTGCCGGCCTCAGCCAAGCATAGGAAACGCTCGTCAGCTTCCTCAGTGAGTCGGAACATCTTTGCCTGGTCTACTGATGATTTGGTGGGGGTTCCGAGGGAGCTGGCTGAGCACTCTCTAAATGTCCGGAAGGATGCTAAGCCGGTGCGGCAACCTTTGCGCCGGTTCGCTGAAGAAGGAAAATCATTGGAGAAGAAGTAACAAAGCTGCTGGTAGCCGGTTTCATCGGGGGGAACGCACCGGGTAGGGCAATGGACGCGGAAGACCGGGCCGGCGGGGGCGGCTCGCGGCTGAGGAGCAGCCGGCTGGAGCCGTGGCCGGCTGCCTCGGGAGCCGGCTGGCTCTAAGTCCTAGTCGGCCTGGCTGCGGCCTTCGACGCTGTAGCTGGGCCGGCTTCTACAAGCCATATCCGACTGGGGTTTGTACCTCAGACCGACTCGAGGCTGGCGAGCCTTGCAGGGAAGGAACTGGGTAGGTGAGCGGGTTCAAAGGTCCACGCTGACCTCATCTCCCGTAAAGTACGGGGCACTGTAGAGCAGCAGTGCCACGCGCCGGACAGGCCATCATGGCGTACGTCGAGCCGTACGCGCTACAGAGCATGATGGCGACAACGACAGCACCTCCACGCCGCTGACCTGGGCAGGCGGATGGGACGTGCCACTACGCTCAACGGCTCCCTGGCGTCAGCGCCTTGGGAAGGGACGGGAGCCGAAGCCGGCCCATGCTGGCCACTAGACTCTAGGGACTTATATGTAAAGTGCCGGTGCCTATATAAGCCGGGCTACCCCCCTTCGTGCGGGGGACGATCGATCAGTTACCATTCCCTAGTCTTAGAGCTGCCCTGTGAGAGAGACCTTCGTCTACCTTAGCTTCCCAGGGGCAGCCGGATACAGCTCAAGGAGCACCATTGTATTGTGTTACACATCATATACACTCATAGCAGGAGTAGAGGTGTTACCTCCATCGGAGGGCCTCGAACCTGGGTACGTCGCCGTGTCGCTCGTGCCCATACCCGCATCCGGATACCGCCGTGAGACCACTAGGAACCACCTCGATTAGCCACCCTATGGCATATGTCATGACGATACCACGACATTTGGCGCCCACCGTGGGGCCTTCAGCGTCCGCGGCCGGTGTCTCCATCCGGACAGACCTCACCATCACCACCGGCGAGAGGGTCGCTTCAGGCTTGGGCTGGAGATTCGGCTCCCTCGACTGCGTCAGCGACAACGCTGGCTGCTTCGCCGACCGGCCATTCCCTGCCGGCGGCAACATCATCGGCTTCGGCGGCTTCGACGTCTCGTCGCCACCGTCGCACCACCGCGCTACCCGCGCGAGATTGTGCGCTGCGCAAGCCCTCCCCCTGGAGCCGGCGCCAGCCTCACCACCACCGGCCCTTGCATCATGCGGGGAGGTCATGGCCACCGGCGACGACGCCGGAGGCAAATCCACGCGCATCCGTGGTCCTGAGCTGGAGCGCAACAAGGAGACCGGCGCATCCGCCTCGGGCGCAAAGGCGCCGCCACCACCATCCCGGCTGGACGAAGTCCGGGCCAAGCTGAGCACTCCGCTCACGCCTGGTGCCGACCCCACCACCATCGAGAAGGACCTGGAGGAGCACCGCCAGCTCCTCCTCAAGCAAACGGAAGAGCTGGCTGCTGCAAAGCGCCAGTGGGAGATCTCCCAGCGCGAGTTCAACCGCGCCCACGGCCTCACGCCCGCCGGCGATCCGCCGCAGAGGAGGCGGCCTGGGCGCAGAGATCGCCCGGGCGGCGCAGCATCGCCGGCTCCGTCTACGGAGCTACCCATCTACAACACCCCGACAAGAACATGCTCGCGGCTGAAGCCCGCGGAAGAGCTGCACCGCCTCGAAGGCGCGAGTTACGCCGCCAAACTGAGCGGGTGACCGAGCTGCTGAAGGCGGCCAACCGGCTGACCAAGGACCCCAGGTACGCCCATGCCCCCAGGCTTCTCACGCTCATGGCGCTGCAGGCAAGGACCGAGACGGTCCGAGGGACACGGCCGAGTCCACTTCCCCCGCACCAAGCCGGCGAGCCGACAGCCGGAACACCCACGCAAGTTCCAGCCGCCACAGCCGGCCGCCCAGTGGCAACAGCGGTCGCAGCCGGCCACCATCAAGCCGGCACGACGACGAAGAGTACGAGTACGAGAGGCCATCCACCATCAAGCACCGCGCGGCTCCGAGGCCAGTGGCCCGCGCGGCCGGCCCGCTCCCGGGCTGGGCCACGTCGAGCCGCGAACAGAAGATCGCCTCGGCCAGATGGTGATACGTCTCCAACGTATCGATAATTTCTTATGTTCCATGCCACATTATTGATGATATCTACATGTTTTATACACATTATATGCCATATTTATGCATTTTACGGAACTAACCTATTAACAAGATGCCGAAGTGCCGGTTCTGTTTTCTGCTTGTTTTGGTTTCGAAATCCTAGTAACGAAATATTCTCGGAATTGGACGAAATCAACGCCCAGGTTCCTATTTTTCCACGAAGCTTCCAGAACACCGGGAAGGACCGAGGGGGCCACAGGCCCACCGGGAGGTGGCGCGGCCTAGGGTTGGCCCGCGCCGCCTTGCCCCCACCTCTGGCACCCCCTCGCGCCGCCTCTTCGCCTATATAAAGCCCCTGCATCGAAACCCTTGGGGAGGAAGCCACGATACGAGAAAAGTTCCAGAGCCGCCGTCATCGCGCCAAGATGCGGGGACGGAGTCTGCTGTTCCGGCACCTGCCGGACGGAGAGTGCCCCCGGAAGGCTCCTCCATCGACACCGCTGCCATCTCACCGCCATCTTCATCGCCGCTGCTGCTCCCCTGAGGAGGGAGTAGTTCTCCATCGAGGCTCGGGGCTGTACCGGTAGCTATGTGGTTAATCTCTCTCCTATGTACCTCAATACAATGATCTCATGAGCTGCTTTACATGATTGAGATTCATATGAGTTTTGTATCACTACTATCTATGTGCTACTCTAGTGATGTGTTATTAAAGTAGTTTTATTCCTCCTGCATGTGTGCAAAGGTGACAGTGCGTGCACCGTGTTAGTACTTGGTTTATGCTATGATCATGATCTCTTGTAGATTGCGAAGTTAACTATTGCTATGATAATATTGATGTGATCTATTCCTCCTACATATGCATGAAGGTGACAGGTGTGCATGCTATGCTAGTACTTGGTTTAGTCGTTTTGATCTATCTTACACTTAAGGTTACTTAAACATGAGCATTATTGTGGAGCTTGTTAACTCCGGCATTGAGGGTTCGTGTAATCCTACGCAATGTGTTCATCATCCAACAAAAGTGTAGAGTATGCATTTATCTATTCTGTTATGTGATCAATGTTGAGAGTGTCCACTAGTGAAAGTGTAATCCCTAGGCCTTGTTCCCAAATACTGTTGAGTTACTACTGCTTGTTTTACTGTGTTACTACTGCTGCAATACTACCACCATCAACTACACGCCAGCAAGCATTTTCTGGCACCGTTGCTACTGCTCATATATATTCATACCACATGTATTTCACTATCTCTTCGCCGAACTAGTGCACCTATTAGGTGTGTTGGGGACACAAGAACTTCTTGCTTTGTGGTTGCGGGGTTGCATGAGAGGATATCTTTGACCTCTTCCTCCTGAGTTCGATAAACCTTGGGTGATCCACTTAAGGGAAAACTTCTTCTTTGTTCTACAAACCTCTGCTCTTGGAGGCCCAACAACTGTCAGGAGGAGGAACGTAGACATCAAGCTACTTTTCTGGCGCCGTTGCCGGGAGGAAAGGTAAAAGGTACTCACACTCGGGATCTCGGCTACTAAGCTATTTTCCCAGCGCCATTGTAAGTACTCGAAGCTATTTCCTTTAGACTCTGCAATTGCGACATTTGGTTTCTTGTTTACACTAGTTAGGCATAATGGAAAAAAAAATATGAGAGATCTTTATGAACTTTATCTTGAATTAGGACATGATGTGTTTGAAGAAATAATTAAGAAACCCATGGAACTTTATATGCATGCTAATGGGAATGTTATTACTATGAATGCTTTGAACACCATTGTTGCTAATGCTATGGAAAATTCTAAGCTTGGGGAAGCTGGCTTTGATGAGCATGATATTTTTAGTCCCCCAAGCATTGAGGAGAAAATTTACTTTGATGATACTTTGCCTCCCATTTATGATGATTATAATGATAGTAGTCTTTTGTTACCACCTGTTATGGAGGATAAATTTGATTATGATTACAATATACCTCCTATATTTGATAGCTACTTTGTTGAATTTGCTCCCACTACAATTAATAAGAATGACTATGCTTATGTTGGGAGTAGTAATTATTTTATGCATGAGACTCATGATAAGAATGCTTTATGTGATAGTTATATTGTTGAGTTTGCTCATGTTGCTACTGAAAGTTATTATGAGAGAGGAAAATATGGTTGTAAAAATTTTCATGTTACTAAAACACCTCTCTATGTGCTGAAATTTTTGAAGCTACACTTGTTTTATCTTCCTATGCTTGTTACTTTACTCTTCATGAACTTGTTTATTTACAAGATTCCTATGCATAGGAAGCATGTTAGACTTAAATGTGTTTTGAATTTGCTTCTTGATGCTCTCTTTTGCTTCAACTTTTATTTCTTGCGTGAGCATCATTAAAAACTGCTGAGCCCATCTTAACGGCTATAAAGAAAGAACTTCTTGGGAGATAACCCATGTGTTTATTTTACTACAGCAATTTTTGTTTTGTTGAGTCTTGGAAGTTGTTTACTACTGTAGCAACCTCTCCTTATCATGTTTTTGTGCCAAGTAAAGTTTCTATGTTAAAGTTGGTGTTATATTTGGGATCGCTGCGCAGAAACAGCATTGCTGTCTGTCACGAATCTGGGCACAATTCTCTGTAGAAAATTCGAAAAATCTGCCAATTTACGAGCGTGATCCTCAGATATGTACGCAACTTTCATTAGTTTGAGTTTTTCCATTTGAGCAAGTCTGGTGCCATCTTAAAATTCGTCTTTATGGACTGTTCTGTTTTTGACAGATTCTGCCTTTTATTTAGCATTGCCGCTTTTGTTAAGTTGAATGAGTTTCTTTGTTCCATTAACTTTCAGAAGTTTTGTGCAATGTCAAGAAGTGTTAAGAATGATTGTGTCACCTCTGAACATGTGAATTTTTGATTATGCACTAACCCTCTAATGAGTTTGCTTGAAGTTTGGTGTGAAGAAGTTTTCAAGGGTCAATAGAAGAGGGTGATATAATGTGATCGAGAAGAGTGAAAGGTCTAAGCTTGGGGATGCCCCGGTGGTTCATCCCTGCATATTTTAAGAAGACTCAAGCATCTAAGCTTGGGGATGCCCAAGGCATCCCCTTCTTCATCGACAACTTATCAGGTTTCTTCTAGTGAAACTATATTTTTATTCCGTCACATCCTATGTATTTTACTTGGAGCGTCTGTGTGCTTTTATTTTTGTTTTGTTTTGTTATCTTAGTTCTCTGAATAAGTTCATCCTTGTGTGGGAGAGAGACACGCTCCGCTGGTTCGTATGAACACATGTGTTCTTAGCTCATAATATTCATGGCGAAGTTCCTCTTCGTTAAATTGTTATATGGTTGGAATTGGAAAATGCTACATGTAGTAATTGGTAAAATGTCTTGGATAATGTGATACTTGGCAATTGTTGTGCTCATGTTTAAGCTCTTGCATCATATGCTTTGCACCTATTAGTGAAGAAATACATAGAGCATGCTAAAATTTGGTTTGCATAATTGGTCTCTCTAAGGTCTAGATAATTTCTAGTAAAGAGTTTGAACAACAAGGAAGACGGTGTAAAGTCTTATAATGTCTACAATATGTCTTTTATGTGAGTCTTGCTGCACCGGTTATCCTTGAGTTTGCTTCAAATAACCTTGCTAGCCTAAGCCTTGTATCGAGAGAATACTTCTCATGCATCCAAATACTTGAGCCAATATTCATGCCATTTGTGTCCACCATACCTACCTACTACATGGTATTTCTCAGCCATTCCAAAGTAAATTGCTTGAGTGCTACCTTTAAACAATTCAAAAGTTATTACCTCTTATTTGTGTCAATGTTTTATAGCTCATGAGGAAGTATGTGGTGTTTATCTTTCAATCTTGTTGGGCAACTTTCACCAATGGACTAGTGGCTTCATCCGCTTATCCAATAATTTTGCAAAAAGAGCTGGCAATGGGATTCCCAGTCCCAAATTAATTAACAAAAATAGACACTCCTCCATGGTATGTGATTGTTGGACGGCACCCGAAGGATTCGGTTAGCCATGGCTTGAGAAAGCAAAGGTGGGGAGGAGTGTCATCATAATAAAACTAAAATAAAAAGGCACTCCTTCATGGTATGAGATTGTTGGCAGGCACCCGAGGATTCGGTTAGCCATGGTTTGTGAAAGAAAGGTTGGAAGGAGTGCCACCCAAAAATAAAATAAAATGGGAGCCGCTCTTTGAAGGTTTGTCTGGCAAGGGGGTTAGAGTGCCCACTACCATTCGTTGACAACAACAAACACCTCTCAAAACTTTACTTTTATGCTCTCTTGATGTTTTCAAAATAAAAGCTCTAGCACAAATATAGCAATCGATGCTTTCCTCTTTGAAGGACCTTTCTTTTACTTTTATTGTTGAGTCAGTTTACCTATCTCCTTCCACCTTAAGAAGCAAACACTTGTGTGAACTGTGCATTGATTCCTACATACTTGCATATTGCACTTCTTATATTACTTTATGTTGACAATATCCATGAGATATACATGTTATAAGTTGAAAGCAACCGCTGAAACTTAATCTTCCTTTGTGTTGTTTCAACGTCTTTACTTTAAATTATTGCTTTATGAGTTAACTCTTATGCAAGACTTATTGATGCCTGTCTTGAAAGTGTTATTCATGAAAAGTCATTGCTTTATGATTCATTTGTTTACTCATGTCATTTACCATTGTTTTGATCGCTGCATTCATTACATATGTTTATAGTATGATCAAGGTTATGATGGCATGTCACTTAAGAAATTATCTTTGTTATCGTTTTACTGCTCGGGACGAGCAAGGCTAAACAGGGATGCGATACGTCTCCAACGTATCGATAATTTCTTATGTTCCATGCCACATTATTGATGATATCTACATGTTTTATACACATTATATGCCATATTTATGCATTTTCTGGACTAACCTATTAACAAGATGCGAAGTGCAGTTCTGTTTTTCTGCTGTTTTGGTTTCAAAAATCCTAGTAACGAAATATTCTCGGAATTGGACGAAATCAACGCCCAGGTTCCTATTTTTCCACGAAGCTTCAAGAACACCCGGGAAGGACCAGAGGGGGGCCACAGGCCCACCAGGAGGGTACGGCGCGGCCTAGGGTTGGCCCGCGCCGCCCACCTACCGCCTCTTCGACCTTACGCCGCCTCTTCGCCTATAAAGCCCCGCCGAAAACCCTTGGGGAGGAAGCCACGATACGAAAAAGTTCCAGAGCCGCGAGTCATCGCAGAGGCAAGATCTGGGGGGTCTCTGTTCGGCACCATGCCGGAGCGGGGAGAGCCGAGGAAGGCTCCTCCATCGACACCGCTGCCATCTCCACCGCCATCTTCATCACCGCTGCTGCTCCCATGAGGAGGGAGTAGTTCTCCATCGAGGCTCGGGGCTGTACCGGTAGCTATGTGGTTAATCTCTCTCCTATGTACCTCAATACAATGATCTCATGAGCTGCTTTACATGATTGAGATTCATATGAGTTTTGTATCCCTACTATCTATGTGCTACTCTAGTGATGTGTTATTAAAGTAGTTTTATTCCTCCTGCATGTGTGCAAAGGTGACAGTGCGTGCACCGTGTTAGTACTTGGTTTATGCTATGATCATGATCTCTTGTAGATTACGAAGTTAACTATTGCTATGATAATATTGATGTGATCTATTCCTCCTACATATGCATGAAGGTGACAGTGTGCATGCTATGCTAGTACTTGGTTTAGTCATTTTGATCTATCTTACACTTAAGGTTACTTAAACATGAGCATTATTGTGGAGCTTGTTAACTCCGGCATTGAGGGTTCGTGTAATCCTACGCAATGTGTTCATCATCCAACAAAAGTGTAGAGTATGCATTTATCTATTCTGTTATGTGATCAATGTTGAGAGTGTCCACTAGTGAAAGTGTAATCCCTAGGCCTTGTTCCCAAATACTGCTGAGTTACTCTTGCTTGTTTACTGTTTTACTGTGTTACTACTGCTGCAATACTACCACCATCAACTACACGCCAGCAAGCTATTTTCTGGCACCGTTGCTACTGCTCATATATATTCATACCACCCGTATTTCACTATCTCTTCGCCGAACTAGTGCACCTATTAGGTGTGTTGGGGACACAAGAGACTTCTTGCTTTGTGGTTGCAGGGTTGCATGAGAGGGATATCTTTGACCTCTTCCTCCCTGAGTTCGATAAACCTTGGTGATCCACTTAAGGGAAAACTTGCTGCTGTTCTACAAACCTCTGCTCTTGGAGGCCCAACACTGTCTACAGGAAAGGAGGGGGAACGTAGACATCAGCTGGTCGAATCCCGCATCGCGGAGGAAGAAGGGCCAGCCGGCCCCAAGTGCTTCGGGCCGCGGATCCTCAACGAGCCCATGAGAGCCGGCTTCCAGCTCCCCCGCGACACACCCAAGTACGGCGGCACGACCAAGCGGAGGACTGGCTGCAGGACTACTCCACCGCGGTCGGCATCGCCCGGGCAACAAGCGCTGGGCCGTGCGCTACTCCCCCCTCATGCTGCTCGGCTCCGCCCGCACGGCTCAACAACCTGCCAGCCGGCAGCATCAGCGGCTGGCTCGACTTCGAGACGCCTTCATCAGCAACTTCACCGGCACCTACCGCCGGCCGGGTCGCCCCCACGGCTTGAGATGTGCAAGCAGGGCGCAGACGAGACGGACCGTGCGTACCTGACGCGCGTTGGTGCGAGATGTGCAACTCTGCGAGGGCGTGCACGAGATCCAGGCAGTCGGCTTCTTCATGGCCGGCTGCCGGCCCAACACCATGCTGTGGCACAAGCTGCACCGCAGCGACCCCAAGACGATGGCTGCCTTGATGGCCATCGCAGACAAGTACGCGCTGGTGATGGAACAACAGCACGCCGGCTGAGATTTCGCCGGCTCCATCCGGGCGGGACAACAACAAGCCGGTTGAGCACAAGCCGACCGAGGCGGCCACCATGGCAGCCGGCGGGACAATTACCGCGGCAAGAGGCACAGCGACCAGCCGGACCGCCGGTGCGGCTCCGCCACGTGGCGAGTGTCGGACCACGCGGCTGGCGCAAGCCGCGCGAAGCGAACGGACCGGCCACTGGCCGAAGTACACCTTCGAGCAGATGCTCGACTCGCCGTGCAAGTACCACAGCGGCAAGAACCCCTCCAACCACTCCACCCGCGACTGCCACTTCATGAAGCGGCTGGCGAGCGGCGAGCCCCTTCCGCCTCCACCCCCACCACCACCGGCCGGCGGGCCGGGTGGCCAAGCCGGCGCAGAAGCCAACAACCTCGAGCACCACGAGGCTAACCAAGTGCACCATGGCGGCCGGTACCTGGCTGAGGATGCCACCTACATCATCTTCACCTCCGAGCCCGAGGACAAGCGAGCCAGCAGCGCCGTTCCCTCGAAGTCAACGCGGTCATGCCGCCGGTCCCCCAGTACCTACACTGGTCAGAGCAGGCCATCACCTTTGATCGCCGCGACACACCGGCTGTCCTACCAAAGCCGGGCAGCTACGCCATGGTCCTTGACCCCACCATCGGCACAACCCGGCGCAGCGTGCGCTTCTCGCGCGTCCTCATGGATGGGGGCGCAGCATCAACATCCTCTACCGCGACACCGCCCGCAAGTTGGGCATCCAGGAGGCCGAGTTGCGCCCCACCCCCACCGTCTTCCATGGCATCGTGCCAGGCCACTGCTGCCAGCCGATCGGCCGGATCACCCTGGAGGTCATGTTCGGCAAGCCGGACAACTTCCGCACGGAGAACATCGAGTTCGAGGTGGTGGACCTCGTGAGTCCCTACCACGCGCTCCTGGGCAGGCCTGCCCTGACAAAGTTCATGGCGGTGCCCCACTACGGGTACCTGAAGATGAAGATGCCTGGCCCTAAGGGGTCATCACCGTAGCCGGCGACTATCGCCGCTCCATGGACTGCGCCACGCAGAGCTCCAAGATGGCCCAGCTGGTCATCGCCACCGAGAAGCAGCTCATCCACGACGCCGTTGCCTTGGCTAAGGCCGCGCAGGCGGACATGCCGGCTGTGGGCAACCCGGCTGGGACGACTCATTTCCAGCCGGCCGACAACACCAAGAAGATCCTGCTCGACCCGGCCCAGCCGGACAAGTACGTCACCATCGGTGCCGGCTTGAGCAGCAAATAGGGAAGCGAGCTCACCAGCTTCCTCCGTGAGAATCGGGACATCTTCGCATGGTCTCCAAGGGACATGCCGGGTGTGCCGAGGGAGTTGGCTGAGCACCACCTCCACGTCAGGCCCGAAGCCAAGCCGGTGAAGCAGCCTCTCAGGCGCTTCGCCGAAGAACGAAGGAAGGCCATCGGTGAAGAAATTGCCCGGCTCCTAGCAGCCGGCTTCATCATGGAAGTCTGCACCCGGACTGGTTGGCGAACCCGGTCCTGGTTTTGAAGAAGAACGGCTCTCTGGCGCATGTGTATCGACTACACCAGCCTCAACAAGGCGTGCCCGAAGGACCCCTTCCCCTGCCGCGCATAGATCAAGTCATAGACTCGACTGCCGGCTGTGAACTGTTGTCTTTCTTAGATGCCTACTCAGGCTACCACCAGATTCCTTTGAATCCGGCTGATCAAATAAAGACTTCGTTCATTACCCCGTATGGGGCTTACTTCTACACGACTATGCCATTCGGCTTGAAAAATGCAGGCGCCACCTACCAAAGGTGCATGCAAAAGTGTTTGCAGGATCAAATCGGCAGAAATGTTCACGCATACGTGGATGATGTCGTTGTAAAAACCAAGGAGATGCCTACCCTCCTTGATGACTTGAGAGAAACCTTCACCAATCTGCGAAGATTCCGGATGAAGCTCAACCCGGCCAAATGCACGTTCGGCGTGCCAGCCGGCCAACTCCTGGGCTACCTCGTCTCTCAGCGAGGAATCGAAGCCAACCCAGGAGAAGATCAGTGCCATTGAGAAGATGGAACTGCCGCAGTGCCTCAAGGACGTCCAGAAATTCACCGGATGCCTGGCCTCCTTGAGCCGCTTCGTCAGCCGGCTGGGGGAGAAGGCACTGCCCCTGTATCAATTGATGAGGAAGTCGGACAAATTTGTCTGGTCACCACAGGCGGATGAAGCCTTTCGTGACTTAAAGCGCGTGCTCTCAACCGCGCCAATCCTCGCAACGCCGGGTTCAATGGAGCCGATGCTGTTGTACATCGCAGCCACCAACCGAGTGGTTAGCGTTGTCCTGGTGGTGGAGCGCAAAGAAGCAACCAACAGGGAGCAGCTGGTTCAGCGCCCAGTCTACTATCTCAGTGAGGTGCTGTCCCAGTCGAAGCAGAACTACCCCCACTACCAGAAGGTCACCTACGGCGTGTACATGGCGGCCAAGAAGCTCAAGCACTACTTCCAAGAGCACCCCATCAGAGTGGTGGCCACAGCGCCCTTGGCGGAAATCATCGGCAGCAAGGATGCCAACGGCCGGGTTGCCAAGTGGGCCCTGGAGCTAGCCGCCCACACCATCCTCTACGAGCCGCGCACACCATCAAGTCGCAGATCCTCGCGGACTTCTTCGTCGACCAGGCCGAGATGCAATACACTGCCGCCTGTGCCCGACTCCACTGCACTGGAAGCTGCCGCCGACGGCTCGAAGATGCGAAAGCGGCAGGAGCCGGCATCGTCGTCACTTCCCCCAAGGGAGATCGGCTGGACTATGTCCTGCAGATCCTGCTTCGCCGCATCGAACAATGTGGCGGGTATGAAGCGCTCATTCATGGGCTGAAGCTGGCCAAGGAGATTGGCGTGCGTCGCATCCTTTGCTTCGGCGACTCCGACTTGGTTATACAGCAAGCATCGGCGACTGGGACGCGAAGGACGCCAACATGGCCTCATACCGCTTCCACGTCCAGCAGCTATCCGGCTTCTTCGATGGCTGTGAATTCCACCATGTGCCACGAGCAAACAATGAGGCGGCAGATGCCCTATCCAAGATTGGCTCGACCCGGCAAGCCATTCCGCCGGGCGTTGCCTTGGCGATTCTCAAGAAACCGTCCATCATACCGTCACCGGACTCGGATTCCATATTCGTGCCGGCTGACCCGGGGGCTTCTCAGCCGAACCCGGGGGCTTCATTGCCCAAGTCGGGGGCTCATCAGCCAAACCCGCCGGCTTCTCAGCCGAACCCGGGGGCTTATCGGTCCAACGCGGGGGCTTCTCAGCCAAACTCGGGGGCTTATCAGCCAAACCCGCCGGCTTCACAGCCGAACCCGGCGACCACGCAGTCGAAACCGGAAGCTCCGAAGATGGAGGCCTTGGTGGTTAGCGTGTTTGAAATAAAATGCGTACCATCATGGGCACAAGAATTCCTCTCCTACCTCACCGATGGTGTGCTGCCCAATGACAGGGTTCAAGCAAGGCAGATTGAGAGAAGGGCCAAGGCCTATACAATCATCAACCACGAGCTGTACAAACGCAGCGTAAGTGGGGTGTTCCAGCGGTGCGTCGAGCCGGCTGAAGGGATTGAACTCCTACGGGAAATCCACCAGGGAGAGTGCGGCCACCACGCCTCCTCCAGAGCCATAGTGGCCAAAGCCTTCCGGCACGGTTTTTACTGGCCGACTGCGCTCAGAGACGCAGGAACTTGGTGAAGAAGTGTAACGGCTGCCAGCGCTTCGCAAAGCAAAGGCAAACGCCGGCTTCCGCCCTGAAAACCATCCCCATCACCTGGCCGTTTGCCGTATGGGGCTTGGATATGGTGGGCCCATTCAAGACAGCCCGAGGTGGCATGACGCATCTCTTGGTGATGATTGATAAATTCACTAAGTGGATCGAAGCCAAGCCGATCAAGAAGCTGGATGGCTCCACAGCCGTCACATTCCTCAAGGAGATAATCGCGAGATACGGCTACCCGCATAGCATCATCACCGACAACGGCAGCAACTTCGCCGAGGGCATTTTCAAGCGCTACTGCGGGGAGATGGGGATCCGAATGGACCTATCGTCCGTAGCACACCCGGAGACCAACGGCCAAGTGGAGAAAGCAAATGGCTTGATCCTAGCCGGCATCCGGCCCCGGCTGGTGGAGCCGCTTGAGCGCTCAGCCGGCTGCTGGATTGAAGAGCTGCCCAGCGTGCTGTGGAGCCTGCGCACAACACCCAACCGCTCAGTCGGCTTCACACCCTTCTTCCTCGTATACGGGGCTGAAGCCGTCCTGCCGACTGACATCGAGCACGACGCGCCAAGGATCAAGCTATACACAGAAGCTGAAGCCAAAGAAGCTCGCGAAGATGGAGTCGACCTGGTTGAAGAGGTCCGGCTGATGGCCGAATCCAGGTCCACCGTATACCAGCAGAGCCTCCGTCGCTATCACAGCCGGAAGGTTAAGTCCTTAGCATTCCGAGAAGGAGACCTAGTGCTCCGGCTGATCCAACGGACAGCCGGACAGCATAAACTAGCATCCCCATGGGAGGGTCCCTTCATCGTGAGCAAGGCAGTAGGCAATGATTCCTACTATCTCATAGATGCCCAAGAGGCCAAAAAGAACAAGGCGAGCAAAACCGACGAGGAGACAAAACGTCCCTGGAATGTCAGGTTGCTTCGACCATTTTACACTTGAGAGGTGGAATGTATGTATCCCTTGTATCCCTTTTGTAAGCTATGAAAAAGCATGCGCCAAGAGCGCCGTTTCCGACAAGTTTTTCGCGCACTCTATTTCGTTTCGCCAATTGGCTTGAACCCTTTCACGCGACGGCTTAGTAACGTGATCTGATTTCCGACAGCCGGCTTCCGACCAGCTACAGACCGCAACCCGGCTGTCCGGCTGGCGGGAGTAAGGCCTAGGGAGCTGGCACGCGAAAAACGGCTAAGGAAAGAGTAAAAGCGAGTTGACTTGCAACCTTTCATAAAAGTGTCGGACTGCCGAAATCGACTCGTTCGACTGAAATACTATCGGCCTCACCCAGCGGCACGCTCTTGATCCGGCGACGGACCGCAAGTCGGACGTGCGACCGGCAAGGGCACAGCCAAAGAGTGGGGCGGATGGGAAAAAGCGAACAAGTCGGAAGAAAGCAAGCCGGCACACAAATGATTAACAAACACATTAAAGTGCGTCATAATAAAAAAGGAGATAATATTGTCTTTACATAAGCACCCGGCATTCCGGGGATTTAATAAATTGTCTTGGCAAAAGCAAAGTTGCATAAACAGGAAAGTCTAAACACCGGCTGGAGCAGGACCAGTCGGATCAACAGCAGGCGGCGGAGAATCCATCTCGACCCCTTCGTCTTCAAGCTCCTCCTCCTCATCAGAGTGAGGGTTTGGATCCGCAATGAAAAGGCGCTTGTCGACGAAGTCGGCGATGGCGCTGGCTCGGGCAAGACGGGCGGCCTTCTGATCGGCTGAGAGCTCCTCCTCCACGCCGGCTCGCCGATACTCGAGCTGCCCCAAGTCCACCTCGTTGTACCAGGAGAGGACGAAAGACAGCGCCATGTCGGCGCCGGCACGCGTGGCAGACCCCTTCCAGTCGATGAAGCGGTCCGGCGCCTGCTCGATCAGAGGTGAGGCTGGAGATGTCTTGCGGCGCCTCCTTGTCGGGCCACAGCATCGGGACCAGCTCCTCAGCCGCCTTCCGGAGCTCCCAGCCAAACTTAGTGATGGGCTCGACGCGGGCAGCCAGGGACGACAGATGGTCCTCCATGGTGAAGGTCGCCGAGCTGCCCTCGCCAGTCGCCCGCCCCCTGGCCTCGCGCGCAGCGCCAACGGCATCCAAGGCCATGTCCTGCGTTTCCGGGAAGGCCGCTGCAAGAAGGAAGCATGTCAGAAGTCATAAAAGCCGAAATAAGCTGAGAAATGCAAAATTTCGAAGTCCTAAAGTAAGACTGGCGGCAGCCGGCACGAGCCGACTGCCCCCAGCCCGAAGATGGAGATTCCGAAGCTTTAAAGTAAGGCGGCGGCAGCGGCCCCTGCCCCCAGCCGATGATTTCGAAGGACAAAAGAAAAAGCGGCGGCGGCCACGAGCCCTGCGGCTGGCGAGCCAAGTTTCAGCCGAAAGCCGGCAAAGGGGAAGGAAACATAAACTCACCCGAGAAGCCGGTATCGATCGCACCAATAAGGTCCGTCCAGTGCTTGGCAGTAGCCGTCAGCTCCGTGGACTTGGTGGTGACTTCCTGCTGAAGCGCAAGCCGCTGCTTCTCCACCTCGTCCAGCCGCCGGCTCAGATCATCCACCTTCTCCTTCTCTGCCGCCCTAAGGGAGGTGAGCTCGGCGAGATGGTTCTTCTCCAGCGCGCGCAGCCGCCTCAACTCCCCATCAGCCACCCTGAGCTTGGCGGCGGCAGCACGGCCCGCCTCCTCGCTCTCGGCGCACTGAGCGCGAGCAACCCGAAGGTCCTCCTCCAGCTGCGGGACCCTGGCGGCCGCAACTGCGAGGCAGCCGGAAAGAAGTGTCAGCCAATATAGACAAAAGAAGAAAACCTTGAGCCAAAAGAAACAGGAGCTTACCCTTGGCGGCTTCCAGCTCACGAGCCAAGGTGGCCCGCTCAAGCTTGGCCTTATGGTAGCTGGTCACCACCTTGTTGTACAAGGCGGTGCGTCGCTCGTCGACCGCCTGAAAAAGAGTTAATCGTTTAGACGAAACCTGGGCCGGCTTCGAGCAGCCGGCCCATGCCTCGGAGGGCTACCAGGATAACAATAAAATCGCAGAAAACAAGATGAGACGCCACCTACCTTGTCAGCTTCCTCCAACGTCGCCAGCTGGGCCACGGCCTCGGCGGCTTTGGTCTTCAAGCTGGCTCGGTAGCCAGAAAGAGCATCTTCGGGGCGCCGTGCCAGGCTGCCCCTCCCGGCTGAATATCTCGCAGGAGTCCGCCTGGTTCCAGGCCCGCTCCATGGTGCCAGCCGAGCCGAAGCTGGAGTCCGAGGCGGATGGCACGTTCACCAGCTTGGCACCCTTGGCCACGTGGAGGCCAGTGGGCGACACCGCCGGGCCCTTCGCCTTCACCAACGCCTGGGAGTCGGCGTCCCTGGCGCGCGCTGGCTCCTCCTGCTGAGGCTCCGTCCTCGGCGGCTCCGAAGCCGGAGGCGGCGCGGCTGGCCCGGTGGGAACCACCTCCGGCCCCTCAGGCGGCGCAGCTCCGCCGGCTCCAGCTCCTGCCGCCGGTGGCACACCTCGGCCGGCTCCAGCAGCCGGCCCCAGCAACGGCGCGCGGTGCGGAAACAGGTCGCCAAGGTGGGCCTCTGGGCCGACTCGCCCTGGGCGTCCTGGCCCGGCGCTGAAGGAGGCGCAGCCGAAGAAGACGCCCCCGCGGGAGGCGGCGAAGCTGCAGGCGGCGTAGCCACGGGCGGCACAACGACAACGGGCGGCGTGCGCGCACGTGTCGAAGGCGGCGGCGTCGGCTCCCTCTGCCGGCGGAACGGCGGCGCAACACGCGCAGCCGGCCCAGAGCTGCCGCCCTGGGTGAACTTGATGGCGGCCCTAGTCGAACAAACAAAAGAAGATAAATGCAAAGTAAGGAAAGAAAAGGAATCAAACAACAAAGAAAACAAAAAGGACTTACCCGGCCATCTCAGGGACCTTCTTGGGCCCTTGCTGGCGTTGTCTCTTGGCCTGGCCCTCCAGCCTGGCCGTGTTCCCGCCGCCGGCCCGCTTCTTCTTCGGCGCGGAAGTCGCCGAGGCGGCGGGCGGCCTCGAGCGCAGGGGCACCGCCCGGACCGGTGCCGGCCCCGTGGTGGACGTGGCCGGCTCCGCCTCCTCCTCCTCCAACTGCTCCGGCGAAGGCGGCGGGTTATGCTCCCCTTGGCCGCCCTGGTCGGGCACCGCCGGCAGGTCGTCATCGCCGGCTTGGTCGCCGGCTTGGTCGCCGGCTTGGTCAGCCGGATCCACGAGATCCGCCGTCCAGATCTTGCGCGCCAAGTCGCCGTCCTCGATCTCTTGGCGGGGGAAGATCTAGAAAACAAGAACAGATGAGTAACAAGCGAGCCACGCAGCCGCAAGCCGAAAGGCACAAGCTAAAAATACAACTTACCCGCTCAGGCGGCGCAGCTCGGTCGTAAGGCGGCAGCCCCCACGCCCAGTCTTCCGGCATGTTGGCCTTGGTGATGTTGTTCACCCGGTGAGCGACTTGGGCCTTGGTGAGCGCTATCCTCGACGTCCGGGTCGGATCCAGCCGGCCGGACATAAGCCCGATCTTGTGGACACGGCGCTGGAGCGGGATCACCCGGCGCTCTATGTAGGTGCAGAGGAGGTCCTCGGCGCTCAGCCGGCCCGCAGAGACGCACTCCCCCAAGAAATCCCAGAGGAGGTTGACCTCCGCGTCCGGATCCGCCGACTTGGGGTTGTGACCCCAGTTGAGCCGGGTGGTCGGAGGAGCCGGATTATACTCCGGCAGGTTGATCCGGTCGAAGGCTGGGTTGGCGTTCTTCACGTAGAAGAACGTCATCTGCCAGTTCTTCACCGAGTCGACAGTCGGTATCTTCGGGAAGAGCGAGCCGGCGCGGGGATAGATGGAGGCGCAGCCGCAGGTCCTCAGGCGGCCCTCAGTCATCTGCGACTTGAGGTAGAAGAGCCGGCCCCAGAAGTCGACGTCGGGCCACAAGCCGGCGTAGCCCTCCATAAAAGCCACATAGCAGCTAAGGAGGACGCACGCGTTGGCCGGCAAGTGGTGCGGCTGGAGGCCGAAGAAATCCAAGAACCGGCGAAAAAAGGCCGAAGCCGGCAGACCTAACCCGCGGTCGAGGTGCGCGCCGAAGACGACGCGCTCTCCGGGCTCCGGCTTGGGCTCCACCTCCTCGCCGGGCGCTCGCGTGACAACCTCCCGAGGAATCCGGCGGAGGCGCACCAGGCGCTCGATGTCGTCGTCGTTCATAAGCGAGCCCCTCCAGGACCCGCTGGCGGAGGCCATGGACGAAGAGGAGGAGGAGGAAGACCACTCTAAATCAAAGGGAGAAGAGGAACCGCTCCTCACCGGAGGAAGGCGCGGCGGCGATGAACGCAGCGTCGAGCCGCGGGGCCCCGTGGCGCCGGCTTGGCGTGCGGACGGCTGCCGAACGGCGGAGGACTCCGGCCGCGAAAGGTCACCGAGGTTCGCCAGGTGGTCACCGGAGAAAGATCGACGGCGTGCGAAGTGCGCTCGACGAAGAAAGTGAGAGAGAGAGAAGGGGCAGCGGCGAAAGGAAGAAGAAGGGTACCTCGGTACCGCGCGGGGGGCATTTATAGCCGCCCGGCGCGCCCGTTACGCAGCCACGTGGCGATCGTGGGCCACGATGGGATCAACTGCGCCGAAACCGCCCCACACGACGCGGCAGTTACCAGAAACGGCCGCACCACTCCGCCCACGACCGCAAAAAATCCGGAGGAGACAGCGATGTGACCAGACGAAACGACCGCGCTGACGAAGCCGTCAGAACGGTCAAGTCGGGCGCGGGACTCGAGGCGGCGGAGTTGCCGTTGCACCCGAGCCGGAGCCGGACGATAAAATCGACCCGGCCCAGTCTCTGGCAACAAGCCGGAAACGTCTTCAACACTTAAGAAAAAGTGGAAACGACAGAAGCAAAAAAGGCGTCCGGCTGGAGGAAGCCGGATGGGGCGAGCCGGATGAGGGCGCAGCCGGCTGAATGAAAATTCTCAGTTGGCCCCTCCGGGAGCCGTCAGGAACAAGCGAGGGATGTATAAAAGCCAGGAAACCTGCCTAGGTCCTTCTTAACGCAGGACCTTGCCAGCTTCGGGGGCTAATGTCGGGGGGAAGACCCCGGGTAGGGCAATGGACGCGGAGCGGCCGGCAGGTCGGCCGGCTCGCGGCAAAGGCCGGCTGAGGAGCAGCCGGCTGGAGCCGTGGCCGGCTGCCTCGGGAGCCGGCTGGCTCTAAGTCCTAGTCGGCCTGGCTGCGGCCTTCGACGCTGTAGCTGGGCCGGCTTCTACAAGCCATATCCGACTGGGGTTTATACCTCAGACCGACTCGAGGCTGGCGAGCCTTGCACAGAAGGAACGGGTAGGTGAGCCGGGTTCAAAGGTCCACGCTGACCTCATCTCCCGTAAAGTACGGGGCACTGTAGAGCAGCAGTGCCACGCGCCGAGACAGGCCATCATGGCGTACGTCGAGCCGTACGCGCTACAGAGCATGATGACGACAACGACAGCACCTCCACGCCGCTGACCTGGGCAGGCGGATGGGACGTGCCACTACGCTCAACGGCTCCCTGGCGTCAGCGCCTCGGGAAGGGACGGGAGCCGAAGCCGGCCCATGCTGGCCACTAGACTCTAGGGACTTATATGTAAAGTGCCGGTGCCTATATAAGCCGGGCTACCCCCCTCGTGCGGGGGACGATCGATCAGTTGCCATTCCCTAGTCTTAGAGCTGCCCTGTGAGAGAGACCTTCGTCTACCTTAGCCTCCCAGGGGCAGCCGGATACAGCTCAAGGAGCACCATTGTATTGTGTTACACATCATATACACTCATAGCAGGAGTAGAGGTGTTACCTCCATCGGAGGGCCTCGAACCTGGGTACGTCGCCGTGTCGCTCGTGCCCATACCCGCTTCCGGATACCGCCGTGAGACCACTAGGAACCACCTCGATTAGCCACCCTATGGCATATGTCATGACGATACCACGACTTTGGAGGTCACGCACACAGAGTGGCTGGCCAATCCGGTGTTGGTTGAGAAGAAAAAAGATGAGAACCTGGAGGCAAAACTTGCCAAAGTGTGGCGCATGTGCATCGACTACACCAACCTCAACAAAGCTTGCCCAAGAGATCCTTTCCCTTTGCCCCGAATCGATCAAGTGATTGATTCTACTGCTGGGTGTGAGTTGTTGTCGTTCCTGGATGCCTATTCCGGCTTCCACCAGATCCCTCTGAAAAAAGAAGATCAAATAAAAACTGCGTTCATTACCCCGCACGGGGCTTATTGCTATGTTACTATGCCTTTTGGTTTGCGCAACGCTGGTGCAACGTACCAGCGCTGTATGCAAAAATGCTTGTTTGATCAAATCGGAAAGAATGTGCAAGTTTATGTGGATGATATCGTGATAAAAACTAAAGTAAAAGATACCTTAATCGATGACATCCGGCAAACATTTGATAACCTAAGGCGGTTCCGGATGAAACTCAATCCGGCAAAGTGCACCTTTGGTGTCCCTGCCGGCAAGCTGCTTGGTTTCCTTGTGTCAAGCCGGGGCATTGAGGTCAATCCGGTAAAAATCCGGGCGATAGAAAGAATGACTATCCCACGAGAACTGAAAGATGTGCAAAAATTTACCGGAAGCTTGGCATCGCTAAGCCGGTTCATAAGCAGGCTAGGAGAAAAGGCCTTGCCGCTTTATGCTTTGATAAGAAAATCGGATACTTTCGTCTGGACCACGACGGACGCAGCGTTTAAAGAATTGAAAAACATGCTCGTAACGGCCCCAATTTTGGCCTCACCCTTGGAAAGAGAACCTATGTTGCTTTATATAGCGGCAACAAACCGGGTGGTTAGTGTTGTGATTGTGGTGGAAAGAGAAGAGGAAGGAAAAACCGTCCAGAGGCCGGTATACTACCTGAGCGAGGTGCTCTCCTCATCAAAGCAAAACTACCCACACTTTCAAAAAATGACTTATGGTGTGTTCATGGCCGCCACGAAACTCAAGCATTACTTTGAGGAACACCCCATGAAGGTGGTGAGTGAGGCACCCATCTCCGATATCATGGGCAACAAGGATGCCAGCGGCCGGATTGCAAAATGGGCAATTCAGCTATCACCGTACGTACCGGTATATGAAAGAAGAGACGCCATAAAATCGCAAGCTTTAGCTGATTTCTTGGTCGATTGGGCGGAGATACAGTACAAGCCGCCAGAACACAAAATAGAGTATTGGAAGATGCATTTTGACGGATCCAAGCTCAAGGAGGGCCTAGGTGCCGGTGTGGTACTCACCTCGCCAAAGGGAGATCACCTCCGGTATGTTTTACAAGTGCACTTCAGGGCATCAAACAATGTCGCTGAATACGAAGCTCTGATACATGGGCTCAAGGTTGCAAAAGAAATCGGGGCACTCAGGATCATTTGCTATGGTGATTCAGATCTTGTGGTGCAACAGTGTTCCGGAGATTGGGATGCAAAAGATGCCAACATGGCCTTATACCGGTTCCATGTGCAAAAGATTGCCGGCTTCTTCGAAGGGTGTGAATTCCATCATGTGCCACGTGCAGAAAATGAGGCCGCGGATACTTTATCCAAGCTAGGCTCATCCAGGCAAGAAATTCCTCCCGGGATAGCTCTGGCGCACTTGAGGGTTCCATCAATCAAACCAAGTCCGGAGTCGGAATCAATTTTTGTACCGGAATCACATGTGGTGCCAATGGAGATCGACGAAGGAAACCCGGGGACTACTCCGGCAAACTCGGGGACTGCCCGGTAAACTCGGGGACTGCGACGCCCATGCCGGAAGAGGCAATGCTTGTGGACAGCATGGACATAGACATGCCGGTGTTTGTGGTTAGAGAGACACCATCTTGGGTTGAACCTATTAAGGAATTCCTGATCAACGGCACCTTGCCGGTTGACGAAAATGAATCAAGAAGGATACAGAGAAGGTCCAAAGCTTACACCATCATCAATGGCGAGGTGTACAAGAGAAGTGTTACCGGTGTCCTCCAAAGGTGTGTGGAGCCGGAAGAAGGAAGAGAAATGCTTGAGGAAATTCATCGAGGAGAATGCGGGCACCATGCTTCTTCAAGGGCGTTGGTAGCAAAAGTGTTCCGGCATGGGTTCTACTGGCCCACAGCCTTGGACAACGCTGAGGATTTGGTAAGGAAATGCAATGGCTGCCAGAGGTACGCTAAGCAAAACCATACCCCAGCATCCGGCTTGAAAACCATACCGCTAACTTGGCCTTTCGCTGTTTGGTGCCTGGACATGGTTGGACCGTTCAAAACCGCAAGGGGAAACATGACCCACATCTTAGTAATGGTGGATAAATTCACCAAGTGGCTGGAAGTGAAGCCTATCGCAAAATGTGATGGCCACACAGCAGTAAAATTCCTGAAAGATGTAATCCTGCGATATGGATACCCACACAGTATCATAACTGACAATGGCACGAACTTTGCCCAAGGAGAATTCAAGCGATTCTGTGAAAGCAAAAACATCCGGCTGGATTTGTGCTCAGTGGCGCACCCGCAAGGCAATGGTCAAGTTGAAAGGACAAATGCTTTGGTACTTTCCGGTATCAAACCAAGACTCATTGATGCAATGGAAAAGTCGCCGGGATGTTGGATCGATGAGCTACCATCAGTGCTGTGGAGTCTAAGAACAACTCCGAACCGGTCTACCGGATACACACCATTCTTCATGGTTTATGGAGCAGAAGCGGTCATACCAACCGACATTCTCCATGACTCACCAAGGGTGCAGCTCTATCTGAAAAGGTAAAAGAGGCGAGAGAAAATGATGTGAGCTTGCTAGAAGAAGCAAGAGAGCTAGCTTTGGCAAGAACAGCCATTTACCAGCAAAACCTCAGACTATCATAGCCGGAAGGTAAACCCGAGGGTATTCCGAGAAGGAGACCTGGTTTTACGCCTGGTGCAGCGCACTGAAGGCAGGCACAAGCTGTCCCCCCCATGGGAAGGACCCTTCATTGTGAGCAAAGCTCTCCACAATGATGCATACTACCTAATCGATGCGCAGGAATGGAAGAAGGGAAAGGCGGACAGATCTGGAGACGAGACCAAACGCCCATGGAACGTAGCCTTGTTGCGTCCTTTCTACTCTTGAAGTTGTGGTGTAAGAAGTTCCTTTTTGTACCTTACATGTTATGAATAAAAGATGTCGGAACCTCGAATGAATCTCGGGGACTTGTCTTGTTTAAATTGCATGGAACATGTCTATTTTTTCCGTTGCCGGTTGCTTATTGAACGTTTTTTCTTTCCGGTTTAGTAGTGTGCTCACCCTACCGGTCTTCGACTCTGCTGCTGTCCGCAACCCGGCTTCATGGCAAGCAAGATAAACCGGTAGGGGATAAGCACATGAACTGTGGAGAGGGAAACCGGGAAAGAACATTCGGGAAAATTTAACTAACCCCGGTCATACCGGTTTTTTGCAAAATTTCGAATTATTTCTAAGTTCAAGAAAATGCTTGTTTGGTGAAAGAACCTTGTGCTCATATGCCAAAGAACGCCCAGAGAAGGCAGGCAGAGTCAAGGCAAAAGAACCAAGTGTGCATCGATTGGATGCGGAAACAATTTGGAAATCTTTGCAGTGCAAGATAAACAGAACCAAAAGCAGAAACACTAAGGCAAACTTAAGATAATTAGCTACCGGTATAACTTACCGGCACAAAAGTTGTACGTCAACCACAAGCGGACTTAAGGTTTTACATCATAAGCCCCGGCATACCGGGGCAGAATTTAACAAAAGATTGTTTTAAGCCACACAGGGCCAAGCAGCATGACAGGTAAAATCTTGAAGTAGAAGATCAGGCAGCGGGAGCTTCGGGGGAGCATCGCCGGCGCCAGCATCGTCAGAGAGCTCCTCCTCGGCTTCATCTTCCTCCTCGTCAAGATAATCTTGGACGCCATGAGGGGGAGGGATGAAGGTGCGCATTTCGGCGTACTCCGCGATGCGGTACGCGCGATCTGCCGTTTGGCGGCAAGGATCGGGTCCAGATCGGTTTCCGCGCCTTCGCGCACTCGGTGAGGGCATCCCGAGTCGAGCTCCAGGATACCAGGAGCAGGCGGCGCGAAGGACGAGTCTGCTCCGGCGCGGGCAGCAGAGCAGCCATTCGCGGATCCTCCTGCCGGCGCCCTTGGGGCGGTCGCTGATCAAGAAAGTGTCAGGCACCACCTCGCCAGACCCGAGCGTCTGTAGAGCTGGGCTACATCAGGGATATCGGATAAATTGCGGTCAATGGCGCGCATATGAGACACCCGCGCGTTAAGCGCACCAATGGTCGTTGGCGTCCATGGCATGGCGAGACTCGCTTGGCTCTGGCTGGGGCGGCGTGCGTTGACCTTCTTAACATAAGTCTGGGAGTCCGGGAAGAGGCCTGTGCAAAGAAGAAAGAAGGGCTAAGGAAAAGAATCCGGAAAGAAAAGAATCCGGAAGAAAATGAGACCGAAAGAAAAGAATCCGGAAGAAAATGAGACCGGAAGAAAAGATAGCGAAAAGAAAATGAGGCCGGAGGAAAAATGGTTTGTATGCATTAATCGGAGAGCTCACGATGGGCAAGGTTGTCGGTTTGGAGGATCAGCTGATTGCATTCCTTGCGCTCCTCCTCCAACCGCACGACCTTCTCCTCGGCAGCCTTCCGGGCCTTGGCCAGCTCCTCCAGCTCAGCTTGCAGCACCACGGTGGCGTTGCTAGCGTTCTCCAGAGCCTCGTTCATCTTGGCCGCTGCGTCAGCTTCAGCGGCCTCGAGAGCTTTGGCATGGTCAAGACCCAGCTGGACAAGCTGGGACTTAAGCTCCTGGTAGCTGGTCTTCTGGGCGCCCAGCTCCTCCTGATGCTGCTTGATCAGCTGCTCCTTCTCCCCTGTGAACCGGAAAGGAAGGTGTAAACAACAAGGTGTTGGTAAAATTCAAAGTAAAGACAAATTAGCAGAAGGAAAAAAGAAAGTCGTACGTTGGGCGTTGGCGAGCTGCTCCTTGAGAGCATCAATGGAAGCTTCCGGGAGCACTGTCAAGAAGAAATTACAAGTGTCAGAAAGAAAAAAGGTTCCGGTAAGAAAGATGCCGGCAGAGCAAAAGTATACCTTGGCACTTGTCGTGTGCCTCCACAAGCTCCCGATGCTCCCACAAGAGCTCCTCAAAGAGGGTCTTCCGAGCGTCAGCCGTGAGCTGTTCAAAGCAAAAAAGATCAGTAAGTTTCGCGCTAAGAACAGAGTTCTTAACCCGAAGCTCGGGGACTGGCAATGCCGTTTTTGCGCTAAGTTCTTAAAGTTTAAGTTTTGTCCTAGCTACGCTTTCACCACAAAACTCGGGGACTGGCAATGCTATTTGCGCGTTCTAAGGTAAGTTTCGCGCTAAGAACAGAGTTCTTAACCCGAAGCTCGGGGACTGGCAGTGCCGGTTTTGCGCTAAGTTCTTAAAGTTTAAGTTTTGTCCTAAAAGCTACGCTTTCACCACAAAACTCGGGGACTGGGAAGATAGACAAGAGAGAAACCGGCATGAAAGTAAAAGATAAAAGACTCCGGAAGAAAGGAAACCGGCAATTGAGAAAAGATAGTAAAACGCACCATCAGGTTGTTCGTGGCGTCGTACCACGCACTATCCAGCTCTTTCACGGCGCAACGGAGCGTGAAGTGCTCCTCGGAAGCGGTTCCCAACGGGGTCGGGTCGCCGGTCCTTGCCAAGCCGCGGGTCGCCGGGAGTGATATCGCGGCGTTCCACTTCTCGTAGGCGGAAGGTGCCCCGAGATCCTGGCCTCGGCGTTTGAAGTCGTACGGCCAAGAAGACCGGTGGCCTTGGTGACAGTGTTCTGGCGGCCTTGGAGACGTGCAGCACCGGGGCTGCTGACCCGGAAGAGGTGCTGGGAGCCGTGCCTTTCCAGGTGGCCGGAGGTCTTGGGCGGTGGCGCGGCAAAAGCAGCCCAAGGCTGGGCGCAGGAGCACTTGGCGGCGGCATGAGGATGGTCCGTGGAGAAGGGGGAGCGGTAGACGCACCACCCGAGTTGGAGCTTCCCGGCGCGGAGGATTCCGGCGCGGGGTTGTCTTTCTCAAGGACAGGAGGAGCTGGAGGCTCCGCCTGCCCGGCAGCTTTTTCTTCTCCGGCACCGATGTTGCTGGTGCCGGTGTCTTGGTTCTCGAGGAAGAAGGAAGGATCCTCCTCCGTGCGGTGATCAGAAGATGTAGGGGCCGCACGCCCCAAACTTGTTGTGCCCCCCGAAAGGGAGGCAGAGATGTTACCGGCACCAGGTGGTGCCGGGCTTGAGTGAGGAGGGGTTGAGGTCCTTGCGGAACCTTCAGAGCCCGAGGGTCTTGAGCCGAGCTTGAGCGCAGGGCTGAAAGAGAAAAAAGAGAGATGGTTGGAAGAAAGCAACCGGAAAAAGAACTTAGCAAAAAGAGACGAGTCAAAGAACAAAAAACTTACCCGGAAGCGGTTGGCATCTGCTTGCGCGCGTAGCGGCGCACGCCAACTTTCTTCTCCCCCAGCTCTTCAGTCCGGAAGCGCTTGGGAGGAGGGGCCTGGCTGGAGCCATCGTCAGATGGCGACCGCTTGTTCTTCTGGCCCTGGGCCATGAGCTTGTCCACAAACTCCGTGCCGGCCTCGGCGCGCAGGGGCGGCACGTGCTCATGGATCTGTAAATTGGATGAGGCTAAGAAGCAGTTCGAAGAAAAATGATAACGGAAGAGTAAAAGAAACCGGAAAAAGAAATACCTCAAGCATAACCAGGTCATCAGAGGACCCGGTTGGCTTTGGCGGAGACCGGCCCAGGCGAGATGCCGGGGTCTTGCCCATCTTCAGATCCTTCCAGAAAATGAGGGGATCTGGGTCGAAGGAGTCGAGGGCGCGCTTCCGGCAAACTCCTCGCCGCTCGGCTTCAATGAGGGGGAAGCGGTCCTTGGCCTGAAACATGAAAAAGAAAATAAGCAAAAGCAAAAGGTTACCGGCAAGGAACAACCTCAATCGCATAGTCCCTTACTTCTTGGGTCGGAGGGTTAGTAGTGCTGAAGGGAAGGAGGCCCCATTTCCAGTTAAAACGCATAGCAGTTTGGCAAATCTGCTTAGCCTTGAGAACAACGTCCTTCTTGCTAAGGGGCAGGCCTGTGATCTTGGTAGGATCGCCAGGGCCGTACATCTCGCTCATCCTATGGGCGCGGCGCTTCAGAGGAAGTACCCGGCGCGATATGAAGGTGCGGATGATATCATCGGAGCAGATGCCGGTGTCCTTCATCGCTGCTTCATGAAGCGTATAATCCGGTTGGTCTCGTTGTGAGACTCCTTCGGATTGTAGCTCCAGTTGGTTTTCGCGGGCGGCGCCGGATCAAAAGGAGGCAGGCAGATGAGATCTGCGGGGCCGTTGTTCTTCACATAGAAAAACGTCCCTTGCCATAACCGGCAAGACTCCAGGCCGGAAAACTCAAAAAAGGGGCTCCCTTGACGTTTGCTGATGATGCAAGACCCGCATTGTACGGGGGGCTTGGGTGCAGGAATATTTTTGCCCTGAACGGAATTAATCCGAAGAGCGAAGAAGCGAGCAAACGTCTCGAGAGTGGGACGTATGCCGATGTAGGCCTCCATGAAGGTGGTGTAGCAGGAGAGGTAAAAGACGGAGTTGCCGGGAAGATGATGAGGTTGGAGTTTGTAGAAATCCAGAAGATCAAGGAAAAAAGAGGAAGGAGGAAGGCCAAAGCCACGCTCAAAGTGAGCAAGAAAGACAACACGTTCGTCGGGCTCGGGGTCCGGTCTATTTCGTCACCAGGAATCCGGCAAGTGACTCCTTCCGGAATCCTGCGGGACCGGTACAACCAATCTATCTCGTACTTAGTAACATTGGAGCCCATCCAAGCTCCGCGTGTAACTGGGGAAGGCTCCTCGCCGGAAGATTGGCTAGAGCTACTTGAAGCTTCGCCAGAGCTACTCGTCCCAAGGTGGCTGCCGGATGCTTGGCTAGAGCTACCGGTTTCTAGATGACTACCGGCATCCTGGGAGCTACCGGCATCTTGGGAGCTACCGGCATCTTGAGGGCTACCGGCGTCTCGATGGCTACCGGAACCTTGCTGGCTACCGGAGTCCTGCTGGTTGCCGGGATCTGTCCTTATCGAATCTGAGGGCGTAGATTCGCCGGAAGTTTGTTTGCTATGGCTAGCGGAAGAAGAAGAGGAAGATGCGGAGGAAGATTCCTCGTCAGACATTGGATGGGAGGCAAAGGAAACAGAAATCCCACACTTGACCCCCGCACGAAGATCTACGAGTAAGAGAAAAACCAAAGAAAAAGGAAGAAATAAGAACACCGTAGACCCCAGATCTGGAAAGCGAGCAAATGGCAAATAAAGCAAGATTTGAACTGACCTGGAGTGTCGCAGTTGATGAGGAAGACCTTCTCCGGCGAAAGAACAGGCCCGCGGTCGCCGGTGAGCTCTGCCGACGGCGAGGCGGTGAAGGTCAAGAAGAAGCACGAATGCAGCGCGCGAGAAGAAGACGCTGCAGAAGCTCTCCACACGACGAGGTCCGGCGGAGGCGCGGCGTAAGTTCACCGGGCGGCGAAACTCAGGCGAGCAGCGGCGGACGAAGTGCGGTGAAGGAGCGCAGGAGCGAGGAACACTATGCGCGAAGGTAGGAGAATGCGAAGAAGAGGAAGAAGAAGGGGCAGTTGAGCTTATAAAGGAGAGAGAAGGTGGGCCGAAAACCGCTGGGCCTGCGCCGTTTGCCTCGCGGCCCGCGACGGTTCGCGTCGCTGATCGCCACGTGTCACAGAGATACACGCGGAAAAGAGAAAGCCACACGGAGGCACACACGGGATCCGAAGCGGTGAGTGGGATCCGGAGCGGTGCAGTTAATGAGCGCGCAAGTGTCAATACGAAGTGACAACTGACACTGGCGCGACAGTCACAGTGCGCATGTCTCTGACAGGCACAGAACCCGAAATATTCTCGACCTCGTCGAGGAGAGACTTAAAGACTAAGATACCGGAGAGTAAGATGCCGGAGAATGCCTTGAGAACAGAGAAAATGTGAGTCCGAGCAAAGATGCCGGATTTGAGCCAAGGGCTAAGAAAGTTAAACCGGTATCCAAGATACAAAAACCTGGCATGGTCTGTTGGATAGAATCCGCCAGACTATACCAGCTTCGGGGACTAATGTTGGGGGATGACCCCCGGTAGTATGCCATACCGGATGGTCTCACCCTTCAAGATACCGGTTTAATGTTCATGTATAAGAGGAAATAGAGTTTGGCTAAGTGAAGCTAGGCCGGTATCCCCAAGAGGGGTATACCGGAACCAGGAAGGAAAGATACCGGTACGAAGGAAGAACATGCCGGCTGACTGGTCAAGATTCCGTCAGGAGCTAAAAGACAAGGATGAGCTAACCAAAGTAGCTTTAAACGAAGACTAGAAGACAAGGAGGAGGATGACGGTCAAAGAAGCCGGAGGACGTCATCCTTCATGTTTAAAGAAGACCCCGTCATCTGTGATTAAAGTAGCTTTATAAAGTATCTTTGTAAAGTAGTTTGTCTAGTCAAAGATCCCATTAGGGTTTCTTGTTATGAGCCACCTCTCCCCTATATAAGGAGAGGGGGCAGCACCTTCATACGCGCGATCAACAGAAGGGAGAACAACCTGTAACCTGTCTTGAGATCAATGAACATGGTGATCTAGAGCGAGTTCGTCCTTGTGTCTTTCTTCTTCTACCTCGCTTGGCAAGTTCTTGAGGAAAGCATCCGGAAGTTCGTCCATCTAGTCACAAACCCTCCCCCGAATCCTCTAGCGTCCATTCGGCCCCAAGATAAGCCATCCCATGGCATCTGCTCGTTCACCACGACGACACTCTCCCAGAAAACTAGAGGCATGAACCTACGATCGAGCATAAATACCCCCTCTTGGAGTCACAAGTATCTACTTGGCATGAGTGTCCACTAGCAACGGAGGGCATGCAAGATCACAAATAACATATGACATGAATATATAATCAGTCTCAACATAGTATACAATATTCACCGGATCCCAGCAGACACAACATGTAGGATTACATAAAGATGATCTTGATCATGTAGGGCACTCACAAGATCTATACATGAAGCACAAAGTGGAGAAGACAACCATCTAGCTACTGCTATGACCCATAGTCAAGGGATGAACTACTCACACATCACTTCGGAGATGGGCATGGCGGTAGATGCCTCCGGCGATGATTTCCCCATCCAGGGGAGTCGGGAAGAGAACCCGCGAGATGGGTTCTGCGATGGCGGCCACGATGGAACTTTTCGTGGATGGAGGCTCGGATATCCAGGGTTTTTCCGAGAAGATGTATGAATAGGCGGAGGATTGAGGTCGGTGGGGTGCACAGGGGGCCAACATCCCCCTTGGCGCGGGCTAGGCCCGGAGCCGTGCCATGGGGTGGTTTGGCACCCTGGTGCCTCTACCCCCGGACTTTGTCTTCGTTTCGGTAAAATATTGACTTCGAATTTTGTTTCGTCTGATTCCCCGAATATTTATTGTGCAACTTTTCTAAAAAACAAAAATAGCGAAAACGAGGACGGCACGTGGCATCTTGTTAATAGGTTAGCGCCGGAAATCATGCAAAAGTGCAACAAAGTGTAAGCAAAACATATATGAATTGGTGTAAAACAAGCATGGAGCATCAAAAATTATAGATACGTTTGAGACGTATCAAGCATCCTCAAGCTTAACTCCTGCTCGTCCTCGAGTAGGTAAGTGATAACAAAGATAATTTTTGAGGTGACATGAAGCCAACACAATCTTGATCAAGCATGTAAAGCATTGTGAGCTGGGATCTAAGTACTCTAACATAGGCATGATAGATATAATTCAATAGAACTTAGCAACTATGTTATAACATGAGAAGTAATTCAAACAAAGGATTATGAATAATAGTGCATATGTCATTATGGAATAGCAAAAGATAAATGCAAGAACACATTTAAAGTTCAGAGGGTGACTAGATACAAGTAATTTGAGAACAAGAAATAGTCACAATCATGAATCAATCAATAATAATTTTGGGACTATGCACATTGCACTAAGAATGACAACTATGCTATCTTAATTGGTGCATAAAGTAGAAGATGAAGACTCAACATAATAGTAAAAGAGAGACTCTTTGCAGAGTAAGCAAGATAAACAAGTTTTATAAACCTTTCAAAAAGTATGGTACTTATTAGCTTTGAGCTCTCATTGCCCCTATCATAAGCATCTTGAATGGTTAAAGTTAATGTGAGTCAAATATGAGCTATATGCTTGCAAATCACAAGTTGAAAATCTCATGCCCCTTGAATACAAGTACCTAAACCTCATGCTACTCAACTTAGGTCCCAAATAAGTTCTTGTCATTGTAAGTATACATGTATCATTGAGAACCGCCAACGGGGTACCTCTTGCCCGATGATATGGAGGTACTCTTGTAGGAGAAATCCCATGCCAAAATGACAAGACAAACAGTGAGCATCTCAGCAATTTTTTATTTACTATGGGTATAGCTTTTTATTGCAAATGCTTCATAGAATGCTCACTATGGCTTAGCTGTAAATTTCCACCATGAATGATGCATGGCTTAGATTAGCGGTCCAGGCATTTCTCTAACTCATATACAAACTCCATGGACTTACAAGTTTCCATTTTATTTCGCACCGCTAGGCATCCATAAACAAAAGAACATGACATCAACTAAATATAAGTGCAATGTCGAAAGTGTTCCCCATGAAAGCATGGTTCTACTAACTCCCAACTTGCAATTTGCAACCATATAAACTTCATAAGATAGGCACAATGATCAAATTTATTAAGTGCAAGAAAGTAAATGTGCCATCAAGTTTGTGAGAGCTTTACTGACTAATTTTCTCATGCCAAAATTTAATTTGGAAGATAAATAAAAACATGATGAATTACTTGGAATAGCAATAATGCTACTAGGTAGATATGGTGGACACAATTGACAAACTTTGTTTCATGGTGGTTGGATGCACAAGTAGAGATCATACTCAGCACATGCGGAGGCTAGCAAAAGACTGGGAGCGACCAAATAAGAGAGCAGTAATAGCCATAATCATGCATAGCGACAAAACATTATCAATCGAAGCATAAAGTGATATTACAAGTCAAAAACTAAATGATCGTAGAGGCTTTAGTTGACTGGTTATAGTCATAACATGGTATAAGCATGCACCAAGTCAACCCAATAAAGCATCAAAGGAGAATACCACAATATTATGCTTTTATGATAGAAACAACACATGATTCTTTCAATGACACATTATGCACTCTCAGCCATTTGAGACAAGTCATGCTACAACAATAAATACTAAGCATATGACAAGAATAACATCCAACATGATGCCAAAGTCTATGCCACAGTTTAGACAAGCTTGCTTTTGCATCACTATAGTCATGAAATATTTTACTCGTATCCAACACCAATCAACTTATTTCTAATAGCTCTCAGAGATGAAATACATTATGGACAAGAGAGCTAATCATACACAAATAAAAAATAAAAATGAGCTCTGAACAAAATTCAAGTGAATGAACAAGAGCTAAGCAGGTACCAAAAAACTAGAACACTCGCAGAACAATAACATAGAAAACTAGAGTTTTCTATGCAATTAAAACGGAGAGGGTCTTTCTCCAAAAAAATGTGCCGGGATCCAACATATGCTACAACAAACAAAACAAAACAAAACAAAAAACAAAAATAAAGACGCTCCCAGAACAACACATAGCGTATGAAACAATAAAAATATAGCGCATAGAGAGATGACTGTTGCTTCGATGAAGAAGGGGATGCCTTGGGCATCCCAAGCTTTGACGCTTGTATCTCTTGAATATGTCTTGGGGTGCAGGGGCATCCCAAGCTTGATCTTTTATCCATACTTCATCTCATTACATCATTCTTTTCTCCCAACTTGCTTCATACAAAACTTCACACAATTCTCTATTAGCAGCATTAGTACAATTAAAATAAACAAATCCACTTGGGTTCAGTACTAACATATATCAAACATATATTAAAGCATTAGATACTCTATCAACTCTTAAAAAAGCTCTTTGATCAAAAGAACTAAAAAAGAAAGAGATTTAAGAGGCAAATGCAAATAGTGCAGAAATCTATTAAAACAGAACAGCAGGTATAGATTGATTTTTTTTGAAAATATTTTGTTGCTCATCTTGAAAAGTGGTCAACTAACGAAAGTTAGATAATAACCTGGGGCATATGTAAAAATTACAGCTCAAAATTCTCTCGGCAATTTTTACGAATTTTATGGTAACAACAGAATCTGTTTTCAGGACATCAACTTCCCCAAATCTTACTTTCTTCTTATTAGAGGTTATTTTTGGCACACAAACGAAACAAAAATGATAAGGAGATGTTATTACAGAGGTAATAACTTCCAAGACTCAACAAAAGAAATTACAAAAAAATAAACATGGGTTGTCTCCCAAGAGTGCTTTTCTTTAGCGCCTTTCAGCTAGTCTCATTAATTTGAGAAGATGCTCACATAAGAAATATGAATTGATGCAAAAGAGAGCATCAAGGAGAAAATATGAAACACATTTAAGTCTAACCCACTTCCTATGAATAGGAATCTTGTACACAAATAGATTCATGAAGAACAAAATGACAAGCATAGGAAGATAAAACAAGAGTAACTTCAAAACTTTCAGCATATAGAGAGGTGTTTTATTACCATGAAAACTTATACAACCATATTTTCCTCTCTCATAATAACTTTCAGTAGCATCATGAATAAACTCAACAATATATCTATCACATAAAAATTCTTATTAATTTTAGTGGGAGCAAATTCAACAAAATAGCTATCATTATTATTCTCATCACCATAATCATGAGATATAGGAGACATATTGTAATCATAATTAATTTTCTCCTCAATAGTAGGTGACTGAAAATATCATATTCATCATTGTAATCATCATAACAAATTTTCTCCTCTAAACGGGGGAAGTAAAAAGATCATGAAAACTAGCTTCCCAAGCTTAGACTTTTCCATAGCATTAGCAATAATGTTGTTCAAAGAATTCATACTAATAACATTGCCATTAGGATGCAAATAAATTTCCATAGGTTTTTCATTTCTCTTCAACACCTCATGTCCTAACTCGAGATAAATACTATACAACTCTCTAATTTTGTTGTTGTTTTCCATTAAGCCTAACTAGTGAAAATAAAAACAAGAAATATCGATATGAAAAGTGAGCATGGAATAAACTAAGCAAAACAATAACAAAGTAAAGAGATTGGAGATGAGAGACTCCCTTTGCAGAAATCCTCTTTCTCCCGACCACAAACAAAATCTTGAGTGCTCGGTGATGGCGCCAGACAATCTTCTTGAGCGTTGTTGTGGAAGCGGTTGGAAAACCTCAAGAGGAATGTGTGATGAGCACAACAGCAAGTTTTACCTCAGTGCAAAACCAAGGTTTAATCGACCAGTAGGAGAAATGCGTGACTTCTGAAGGTGTTGCTAGCTGACTAGCTAGTGGCAGGACGTACTACCGGCGTCAGCAACAACGTGGAACCTCCACACAACACAACCAAAGTACTTTGTCCCAACTTGATGAGGTTGTCAATCTCACTGGTTTGCTGAACACAAAGGATTAGACGTATCAAGTGGAAAGAGATGTTTGCAGAAAGTAAATAGAACATGATTGCAATAGATGAATTTATCAATGTAAAGGAATGACCGGGGTCCACGGTTCACTAGAGGTGTCTCCATAAAGATAAATAGCATGTTGGGTGAACAAATTACAGTGGGGAAATAGAATATCGACCATACATGACAAGATGATTACTATGAGATTTCATTGGTTCCAACATAATACATAGGCCTGTAATCCAGCTGCGTCTATGACTAATAATCCACCTTCCGTTATCTTCCGAACCCATTTCGTATTAAGTTGCAAACAACAGTTATCGCATTAAGCAATGTGTGTAAAGTAAATAATAGAATTAACCTTTGATAAAAAATTGTTGTTTTATCCCTAGTAGCAACAACACATCTACAATCTTAGAAGTTATGGTCACTCTCCCAGAAAACTATAGGCATGAACCTACTATCGAGCATAAATACCCCCTCTTGAAGTCACAAGTATCTAATTGGCCAGACTAATAGCGGAGAGCATGCAAGATCACAAATAACATATGACATGAATATATAATCAATCTCAACATAGTATACAAAATGATACGTCTCCAACGTATCGATAATTTCTTATGTTCCATGCTACTTTATTGATGATACCTACATGTTTTATGCACACTTTTATGTCATATTTTGCAGGAACTAACCTATTAACAAGATGCCGATGCCAGTTCCTGTTTCTGCTGTTTTTGGTTTCGAAATCCTAGTAACGAAATATTCTTGGAATCGGACGAAATCAGCAGGTTCCTATTTTCCGGAACCATCCGGAACACTAGAGACGCGGAGGAAGCCACGGGGCCCACACCTACAGCGCGGCCGGAGGGGGCGCGCCCGCCTATGGTGTGGTGGCCCCGGGCCTCCGAGGCTGCTAGCCTATAAAGCCCTGCGTGGCTCCCTTACAAGAAAGCCACGGTACGCGAAACCTTCAGGCCGCCGCCATCGCGAAGCCAGGATCTGGGGGACAGGAGTCTCTGTTCCGGCACCCTGACGAGGGTGCCCCGGAAGGCTTCTCCATCGACACCGCTGCCATCTCCACCGCCATCTTCATCACCGCTGCTGCCATGGGGAGGGAGTAGTTCTCCATTGAGGCTCGGGGCTGTACCGGTAGCTATGTGGTTCATCTCTCTCCTATGTACTTCAATACAATAATCTCATGAGCTGCCTTACATGATTGAGATTCATATGATGATGCTTGTAATCTAGATGTCATTGTGCTAGTCAAGTGAGTTTTACTTATGTGATCTCCGGAGACTCCTTGTCCCACGTGTGTAAAGGTGACAGTGTGTGCACCGTGTGGGTCTCTTAGGCTATATTTCACGGAGTACTTATTCACTGGTATGAATGGCATAGTGAAGTGCTTATTTATATCTCTTTATGATTGCAATGTGTTTTGTATCACAATTTATCTATGTGCTACTCTAGCAATGTTATTAAAGTAGTTTTATTCCTCCTACACGATGTGGTGACAGTGTGTGCATCCGTGTTAGTACTTGGTTTATGCTATGATCATGATCTCTTGTAGATTGCGAAGTTAACTATTGCTATGATAGTATTGATGTGTGTTATTCCTCCTACATAAGCATGAAGGTGACAGTGTGCATGCTATGTTAGTACTTGGTTTAGTCGTTTCGATCTTTCTTGCACTCTAAGGTTATTTAAATATGAACATTTAATTGTGGAGCTTGTTAACTCCGGCATTGAGGGTTCGTGTAATCCTACGTAATGTGTTCATCATCCAACAAGAGAGTGTAGAGTATGCATTTATCTATTCGTTATGTGATCAATGTTGAGAGTGTCCACTAGTGAAAGTCTATTCCCTAGGCCTTGTTCCTAAATATTTATCGTCTTGTTTTACTTTTATGCGTTACCTATTTCGTTACTACGCATGTTTACTTCCCGCAATATTACTACCATCAACTGCACGCCAGCAAGCTATTTTTGGCGCCGTACTACTGCTCATACTTATTTATACCACATGTATTTCTATCTCTTTGCCGAACTAGTGCACCTATGGTGTGTTGGGGACACAAGAGACTTCTTGCTTTGTGGTTGCGAGGGTTGCATGAGAGGGATATCTTTGACCTCTTCCTCCCTGAGTTCGATAAACCTTGGTTAATCATAAGGGAAACTTGCTGCTGTTCTACAAACCTCTACTCTTGGAGGCCCAACACTCTCTACAAGAATAGAAGCACCCGTAGACATCAAGCACTTTTCTTGCCGTTGCCGGGAGAAAGGTAAACGGCACTCACACATTGGCAAGCCCGGCAACTAAGCACTTTTCCTCCCTCGTCAACTACGCGCCAAGCACTTTTCTGGCGCCGTCCGGGGAGGAAAGGTAAAAGGCACTCATACTCCGGTGGTAACCGCCTGCAGCGCCATTGTGCTCGAAGCTATTTCCTTTAGACTCTGCAATTGCGACATTTAGTTTCTTGTTTACACTAGTTAGGCATAATGGACAACAATGACCTTTTTATTCTATTTCCTGATTTAAGACATGGATGGTATGATGCGAAAATTAAACCCATGGAACATATTAATATGAATGCTTTGAACACCATTGTTGTTAATGATATGGAAAATTCTAAGCTTGGGGAAGCTGGCTTTGATGAGCATGATATTTTTCCCCCAAGCATTGAGGAGAAAATTTACTTTGATGATACTTTGCCTCCTATTTATGATGATTATAATGATAGTAGTCTTTTGTTACCACCTGTTATGGAGGATAAATTTGATTATGATTACAATATACCTCCTATATTTGATAGCTACTTTGTTGAATTTGCTCCCACTACAATTAATAAGAATGACTATGCTTATGTTGGGAGTAGTAATTATTTTATGCATGAGACTCATGATAAGAATGCTTTATGTGATAGTTATATTGTTGAGTTTGCTCATGTTGCTACTGAAAGTTATTATGAGAGAGGAAAATATGGTTGTAAAATTTTCATGTTACTAAAATGCCTCATGTGCTGAAATTTTTGAAGCTACACTTGTTTTATCTTCCTATGCTTGTTACTTTGCTCTTCATGAACTTGTTTATCTACAAGATTCCTATGCATAGGAAGCATGTTAGACTTAAATGTGTTTTGAATTTGCCTCTTGATGCTCTCTTTTGCTTCAACTTCTATTTCTTGCAAGTGCATCATTAAAACTGCTGAGCCCATCTTAATGGCTATAAAGAAAGAACTTCTTGGGAGATAACCCATGTGTTATTTTACTACAGCAATTTTGTTTTGTTGAGTCTTGGAAGTTGTTTACTACTGTAACAACCTCTCCTTATCATGTTTTTGTGCCAAGTAAAGTTTCTATGTCAAAGTTGATGTTATATTTGGGATCGCTGCGCAGAAACAGCATTGTTGTCTGCGAATCTGGGCACAGTCCTCATTGAAAATTGAAAAAATCTGCCAATTTACTGACAGTGATCCTCAGATATGTACGCAACTTTCATTAGTTTTGAGTTTTCCATTTGAGCAAATTAAGTGCCCCTGCAAAATTTTGTCTTTACGGACTGTTTTGTTTTTGACAGATTCTGCCTTTTATTTAGCATTACCGCTTTTGTTAAGTTGAATGAGTTTCTTTGTTCCATTAACTTCAAGTAGCTTTGGAATGTCCGGAAGTGTTAAGAATGATTGTGTCTCTCTGAACATGTGAATTTTTGATTATGCACTAACCATCTAATGAGCTTGAAATTTGGTGTGAAGGAAGTTTTCAGGATCAAGAGAGGGAGTATGATGTACTACGATCAGGAAAGATGAAAAGTCTAAGCGAGGGATGCCGTGGTTTCATCCGCATATTTTAGAAGGGAACTCAAGCGTCTAAGCTTGAGGTGCCGGGCATCCCCTTCTTCATCAACAAAGTATCGGGTTCCTTCTCTTGAAACTATATTTTATTCGGTCACATCTTATGTATTTTACTTGGAGCGTCTGTGTGTTTTTGTTTTTGTTTTGTTATCTTAGTTCTCTGAATAAGTTCATCCTTGTGTGGAGAGAGACACGCTCCGATGGTTCGTATGAACACATGTGTTCTTAGCTCATAATATTCAAGGCGAAGTTTCTTCTTTGTTAAATTGTTATATGGTTGGAATAAGAAAATGCTACATGTAGTAATTGGTAAAATGTCTTGGATAATGTGATACTTGGCAATTGTTGTGCTCATGTTTAAGCTCTTGTATCATATACTTTGCACCTATTAGTGAAGAAATACATAGAGCATGCTAAAATTTGGTTTGCATAATTGGTCTCTCTAAGGTCTAGATAATTTCTAGTAAAGAGTTTGAACAACAAGGACGGTGTAGAGTCTTATAATGTTTACAATATGTCTTTTATGTGAGTTTCTTTGCACCGGTTCATCCTTGAGTTTGCTTCAAAATATTGCTAGCCTAAACCTTGTATAGAGGGAATACTTCTCATGCGTCCAAAATCCTTGAGCCAACCACTACGCCATTTTGTCCATCATACCTACCTACTACATGGTATTTCTCCATCATTCCAAAGTAAATTGCTTGGGTGCTACCTTTAAAATTCCATCATTCACCTTTGCAATATATAGCTCATGTAGGACAAAATAGCCTTAAAAACTATCGTAGTATTGAATATGTACTTATGCACTTTATCTCTTGTTAAGAATTTGCTTGTTGTGCGATAACCATGCTTACAGGACGCCATCAACTCTTTGTTGAATATCATGTGTAGTTGCTATGCATGTCAGTCTTGTCAAATGTAAGAGAGATCTACCATATGGTTGGAGCATTTAAATTGTTAAGAGAAGAACATTGGGCAGCTAACTAAAGCCATGAATCATGGTTGAAGTTTCAGTTTTGGACATATATCCTCAATCTCATATGAGAATAATAATTGTTGCTGCATGCTTATGCATTAAAGAGGAGTCCATTATCTGTTGTCCATGTTGTCTCGGTATGGATGTCTAAGTTGAGAATAATCAAAAGCGAGAAATCCAAAATGCGAGCTTTCTCCTTAGACCTTTGTGCAGGCGGCATGGAGGTACCCCTTTGTGACACTTGGTTGAAACATGGCATTGCAAAGATCCGGTAGTTCAAGCTAAGTAGGACAAGGTGCCGGGCACTATTAGTATACTATGCATGAGGCTTGCAACTTGGAAGATATAATTTACATAACTCATATGCTTTATTACTACCATTGACAAAATTGTTTCATGTTTTCAAAATAAAGCTCTAGCACAAATATAGCAATCGATGCTTTTCTCTTTGAAGGACCTTTCTTTTCTTTATGTTGAGTCGGTTACTATCTCTCTCCACCTCAAGAAGCAAACACTTGTGTGAACTGTGCATTGATTCTACATACTTGCATATTGCACTTGTTATATTACTTTATGTTGACACTATCCATGAGATATACATGTTATAAGTTGAAAACAACTCCGTTGAAACTTAATCTTCCTTTGTGTTGCTTCAATGCCCTTGCTTTGATTTATTGCTTTGCCCGAAGTTTAACTCTTATGCGAGACCATTGATGCTTGTCTTGAAGTACTATTCATGAAAAGTCTTTGTTGTAATTAAGTTGTTTACTCATGTCATTACCTTTGTTTTGATCGGTGCATTCATTACATATGTTACAAATAGTATGATCAAGATTATGATGGCATGTCACTTCAGAAATTATCTTTGTTATCGTTTTACCTTTCAGGACGACGAGAACTAACAGGGATGTGGCGATCGTCTTAGCGTGCTCGATGACTATATGTTCAGTACTGCTTTATTGATGATACCTACATGTTTATGCACACTTTGTAATACTTATTAGGTGCATTTTAGGTTTAACCTATTAACAAGATGTTTGAAATTATAGGTTACATTTTCTGCTATTTTTGGTTTGAGAAATCCTAGTATGAAATATTCTTGGAATGGAATGAAATCCAACAGAGTTCCTATTTTCCCGAACCATCCGAGCTTGCAGGAAGCGTGGTGAAGCCCTGGGGGCCCCGCACACCCTGGCGGCCGGAAGGGGACGCGCCCGGCTATGGTGTGGTGGCCCAGTTTATACGAGCTGCTAACCCTATATAAAGCCCCCGACCGAAAACCCTTACGAAGAAGCCCACGGTGCGCGAAACCTTCCGGGCCGCAGCCATCCCGGGAAAGCCAGTGCGGACAGTCTACATTCCCGGCACCCTGCCGGACAGGGAAGTGCCCCCGGAAGGCT